>PVLD010013391.1:33976-56343 GCA_004027595.1 Dinomys branickii | reverse complement strand
CACGTCTCGCCCCGGCAGCCTGGTCCGCCCTACCACATCTCCCCCGGCATCTCAGAGAAATACGCCCAGTTTAAACTTCCCAGCCGAGGTCCCGGCATTCACGCTCACCAAGTCTGTCTCGAGCTGGTGGTGTTTATTAAGGAGGTTCGCTCCCTTGCTGCTCACCCGGTCACCATCTTCCCCGGATTCCGGGAATGTATTTTTAAAGTAGTATTGTTTTGTTCTTCTGTTTGGAAAATATACAAAGTGATCTGTACTCCAAATACCTAAGCACAACTGTTGATGGTATGTTTGCACACTAACATTATTTACATGCACAAACTCATGTATACAAAATGTAAGTAGTATTACACTATGTGTATCTCTATGCCTTTAGAACTGTTTTTCCACTTCACGTTAAACTAGAAATTTTTTCATGTTCTTCAAAAAATAATTTTAATGCCTATAAAGAACTGTATATAGTATACGTGTCAACATTTAATGTTAACAAAATACTTCCAATTATTCCCCCTGTGGTCAACATTAAAATTAATGACTCCACACACAAACCCCTATACTATTTTTTTAGGAAAATTTCCCAGGGCCAATTAAGGATAAATCTTTTAAGCCTCTTGATATATACTGCCTAAGTGCTTTTCAGTAAAGCTGTTCAGACATAATCCTCCCATCAGAAATGTACTGCTAAATAAAAATTTCTCAAAACGCTAGCAATATTTGAATGTCTGATTATCCTTGGCTATACAGCGTTTTCATATATTAGCCATTTACATTTCTTCTGTGAACCACTTATCATGTCCTTTGTTCATTATTCTATTGAAATATTTGTTTTTAAAAATTTATAAGACCTCTTTAATATTCCATTAAGTATATTAAAAGTTCTGTGCTCACGTGTATTTTTCCATACCAATACCTTTTAATTGTGCTTTTTCATAGCTTGACAGGCAAACATTTCAACTTTTTTGTGGTCAAATTCTTCTGTGATCTATGTATTGCTTTTATGCTAAAAAGAATATATGTTCTAGATAAGATTCAAAAGCCAAATCAAAACTGACTAAAAAAGTGAAATGAGCAAGAATTTTCATCTTACAAAAAGCACCTTCAGGATTATAATAGAAGATGGCTTCTATGGAAAAAATCCCTAACATTTATCCGGGCACGGTGGAGGCTGAGCCAAGAGGAGCACTGTGAGTTCGAGGCCAGCCTGGGCTACAAAGTAAGTTCAAGGACAGCCAGGACCTCATAGTTAAACCCTGTCTCAAAAAGACAAAACAAAACACCTTAACATTTATTCAGCAGTTGAGGTAACCGGTTGAACTTAATCATGTCAGCTTCACTGGCGTGGCTGACTCCCAGGCTCGGGTTAAGAAAGCACACTTTGCGCACGTGTCACGGAGGTGCGCCCCTGGGTGCCAATCAGGGCCTGGCTCCTTTCTCTCGGTGCTGTTTCCCGCCCTGCTTCCAGCACACCGCGAGCTACGCACGTTTTGCTCCACCACGCTCTTCTGCCATGGTATTTCTGTCTTAGAGTAGCTGAGCACAGACTGAACTCTCCGAAACTGATCCCAACGAAATCACTCCACCGTTCAGCAGCAGATGTTGGGCGCTGTGCTTCATAATCACATGTAAGACTCTTTCTAGCTACTTTCTGGTATTTTCTAACGTAACCCTCACTTTCAGAGATGAGGAAACTAGACAAATCGCAGAGGTTCAGTAACAGTGAGGGGGATTTCCAGAGATATGCTCAAGAACAGGCTGTCCAAAACGCACGCACAGACCCAAGTTAGCCACTCACCTCTTCATCTATTTTATCTTCTAAGGCATCGATGTGACGTTCTTTAAGAAACCTCTGTGTCTTTTCCAACTGGTACTTCACTAACTCCTCAATGGCATCTCTCTCTTCCTTGTCTACAAACTCCTGTACCGCCTCTCCCATCCCCCTTTCTGTGAGGAGTGAGAGCTGCACGTTCTGTAGGAGAGATGCAGACAATTAGGTGCAGAAATAGCGTCTACTTATAAAGCAATGAAGAGCGAGGCAAATGACAGGATACAGTTATCAAAGGAAAAGGTAAAGAGCTTACGCAGTTACGTCAGAGGGAGGGGGACAAAATGCTAGGCAGCAGCTACGCCTACAGATAAAAATTAAGGGTCCGAAAAAGCAGTTACATCAAGAAAGGGGAGGGGAGTCAAGAACAGGTAATGCGAGACCTGAATGGCAGGGACAATCTAGAAACAGCTGCTGCTGATTTAGAGTTCAGGTTAAACCATTATATTGGCAGGCAAGATAATGTCCCCCTAAAGACACCCGAGTCTTAATCTCTGGGACCTGCGACTATGTCGCATAATGAAGGGAATTACAATTACAGATAGGATCAAGGCTTCTCATCTGTTGTCTGTAAAACAGAGACTACCGGGGACCCTTCAGGTGAATCCAGCAAAGGGGAAGAGCAAGGCAGGAGGGCGCCCGAGGGGGACATATGTGGGAAAATGGTCACAGGCAGGGCACTGCTGGCTCTGAAGATGGAGAAAGGAAACCGAAAGTCAAGAAACGCAGGCACCACTAGAGACTAGCACAGGTATGGGAATGGACTCTCCCTTAGTTTCCAGAAAAAACACAGCTACGCTGACACCTCAATTTCAGTCCAAGGAGACCTGGACGAGATTTCTAACCTAGAAAACTGCAAGGTATTTGTATTGTTTCAAATAAGTATGACAAGAGAAAGTTAGAGTGACATACACCCGAGAGTTTGAATAGCTTCATAATAGGTGGCTGGATTTGTAAAGTAATTCTGGAATTATATTCAAATAATCAAATTCTGCATTAAGACCTTTAAGTAGAACTTAAAAAGAGAACAATAAGTCACACTAACAATATAACATTAACTGAGCACTATTATTATTATTATTATTATTTATTATTATTACTTGGGGTTTTGAGATAGGATCTCACTATGCAGGCCAGGCTAACCTTTAGCTTACTATGTGGCTCGGGCTGGCCTTAAATTCTCAGTAATCCTGCCTTAGCCTCCCAAGGACTGGAGTTATAGGCAAGTGCCACTACTCCCAGCCTAAGTTTTGCTGATGTACGTTGAAAATAACTAAATGTCACCCTACTTACTTCATAGAAACAGAGATTTGTTTGTTCTTTTGGGGGCAGAGTCTCGTTGTACAGATCAGGCTGCCCTGAACTCACCTCGTAGCCCAGGCTGGCCTCAACTCCCAGTGATCCTCTTGCTTCAGCCTCCTAAGTGCTGGGATTATAGGTGTGCACCACCACACCCAGCCAAAATGGTTCATTTTAAATTAGCCATTATACATGCCCTAAATTAGAATCTATTATCATAACATAGCCATTATTCAAAATATAAACTGTAAGACATTACCTTCTCTGCAGTTTGAAAGTACTGTTTTACAAGGTCCTCTACCCTAAGAGTTGTTCCTTCTGCAGGTTTTGTGATAAGCTTCCCAAAGTTAATCTCATCTCCTAGAAAAAAAAAGTTATTTTAAAAATCAACAACAACCAAAACAACCCAGCTTCTATTATATTACATCAGCCAAGCTCACTGCAGTTCGCCGTCCCTAGAGGAGGAACGGCCAAGTTACCGACTCCAGCTTGCTCAACACAGTACTTTCGGGCAAAAAATGGGCATCTTAGCTAAACGTCACTCTCTCCCACAGTCAGTATTCCCCTCCCACACTCCAGGGACAGTGTCTCTTGTGGGGGCCCCAGGGCCTTTCAGAGAGCATGCCTATGGTGGATTAATTAATGGTCAGCTGGAGTGGAAACGCCCAGGTGAACTGAATCAGCACAGCTCTGGATGTGGAAGATACATCTGACTGATGCTGGCGTAGTACAGGAGGAGAATGAGAGGGGACGGTCATGCTGCTGATGCTCCTGAATCTTACAGCAGCCGGCTCTCCTGACACAACTTGGCTGTTCTTGGAGGAGGAGCTCGGGTCCTCACTGTGGCCGGGGATGGCTGAAGTTCTCTTCCAGGGTGCTCTGATCTCCACTTTGAGCACCATTTGCTGGCTCTAGCACAGATCTCTCAGCCTCTGGTACAGATCCTTCACCCGCCTGCACAGACTTCCATGACTGGCGCTGCGGCCTTCCCAGAGCAGGTCCTTGATGTAGACTTGCATGACACATTGCTGGGGGCTCTAGGACCGGCTGAACTCATCGGAGGCACTGCCGTGGGATCCAGGCCCTTGGATGGATTCTTTGGGTGTGTACCTTGCGGAAAGAGCTCTTGTATTCCTCTGCATTTGACTTTTTGGGTGAATATTACAGAATAACCCCTTAAACTACATATCCTTTTTAAATCTATTCCCTTGCAAACCACTAATACAGTGTCAAATCAAAACAATTTTCATAAAACTACTAAAATGATTTTGCCTTTTTCATTGTATAGATGTTCATACTAATAACACAAAAGCAACCGGAGATAAAACTGCCAGTGCCTTAGGTTGAAACAAGGTGGCGGCACTGAGCTTCACAGAAGTCAACACCATGTAGTCACAGTTCGAAACAGTCCACAAGCCAGTTTTCTTAAGAATGTCCCCGAAGAGACAACAGACACTATAACTCAACTGGATCTCAGCACTTGAGCACTACTTTTCAACATTCTGTAAGACAAAGGACGTGTACTTAAAGCACTTCCACTGCATTCCTAAACAGGATGATTCTCCCCCAAAATAACCAGCAGGACGGAACAAAAAGAACACCACGCTGGAGGAACTCAGGAAACACTGGATCTAGGATTTGTCTGCTGAGATCCCATCTGTGGTAAATGGATGTTAAGTATCTAGCAGGTATGAGAATCCGGTATTAAAATACAACAATGAAACTGAGTATGGTGGCACACTCCTGTAAGTCCAGCACTTGGGAGGCTGAGCTAGGAGGATCACTGCAAGTTTGAGCCCAGCCTGGGTTAAGTGAGTTCAAGATCAGCCTGAACTACATAGTGAGACCCTGTCTTTAAATACAAACATAAAACACAATGATGAAAACGGTAAGTTCCCTGACTATGAGAACAAATGACGACAATACAAGGTGGTTGACATGCAGAGAAAAAAGCAGATAATTCTTCACTAAGGCTGAACGTCCTACACAGATATCAAAGCCAGCTATCACTTGAGTCAAGAATAGCAGTAGGAATAAGATTCACTAAGTAAACAAAGGAGAAAAACATTTCCATCAGGAAAAGTATGTAGACGGCCTAGAAGGTAGAGAGGCACAAAGTTCAGTGTCTCTTGCCAAATGCACAAAAATCTTACGCGAATTTCAAGCAGGAGAGTTAATGTTACTGCATAAGTATGACTACTTTTTTACTTTGCCAGGTAGTATGAAGACTATTAACACAAAGCACATCATCTAGGCCTCCCAACAATCCTGAGGCCAACACAGTTATTATTCTTATTTTATAGATAATGCTAAACAGCAGAGGGTCTTAGCAGAGTTGGCCAAAACAACAGAAAATGCAGAAAACAGAAATGTCCAATAAGACTACAAAGGTGACACTGTTTCTAATGAGCAGTATAAGCTGAATCAAAAGAAGGATTTTTAGAAGGAAACACACTAGCAATAAAACTAAAGAAAGTATATATACTGTAGTTTTCTTTCTTATTGGTACCAGGGATTGAATTCAGGGTCCCATCCCTGCTAGGGAAGCAACAAATCAAAAATCTACATGCCCACACATTTTTTTTTCTTTTTTTGAAAAAGTCTTGCTATGTTGCCCTGACTGGCCTAGAACTTGCAATCCTCCTAACTCAGACCACTGAGCATAGTTCTCTTCTGAATACTACACTCATGATGTTTCAAGGAATTGAAAAGGGTACACGATGCAAGAAAACCATTAGCAAGAAACAAATAATTAAATCTAAGCTAATATAACCAGGGTGATTTACTTATCAACAAGACCCATGTGTTTATATGAAAATTCTCTTAGTGAACAGCCTAAGGACAAGAGTCTCTATATTTAACATAACTGATATTTCTTGGTTTTTGTGGGGTTTTTTGGTACCGGAAATTGAACTCAGGACCTTGCACTTGCCAGGTAAGTGCTTGTGCCACTGAGCTATATCCCCAACCCCATAATTTGTTTTTCTAAAAATTTTAATTGGAAATTAACTACCTGGATCATCAGAAATATCAAACTACAGAAAACTTACTTCAAAAACCTTCCTAAACCACTGCACACCCTCGAATTAAAATAATGCAAAATTTCAAAGTATATCTCTGAACATTAATGACATATAATCTATGTTATTAGCCGCACTGTTTTCGAAAACTATGTTTGCAGAGAAAGCCTTCAATTTCTTCATTTATATCCACAAGTTTAAAACCCAACTGCTATCTACCTCACAGATGTAGAGAAAACACGCCTTAAATTCATCTGGAACCAGAAGAGACCCAGAATAGCAAAAGCAATTCTGGGCCACAAGGACAAGTCAGGTGGAATCACAATCCCTGACCTGAAATTATACTACAGAGCTACTGTAATAAAATCAACCCAGTACTGGCTCAAAAACAGACCTGAGGATCAATGGAACAGACCGGAAGATACACCACAAACACACTCAGTCACCTAATCTTTGACAAAGGGGCCAAATAAGCTCAATGGAAGAAAGATACCCTCTTCAGTAAATGGTGCTGGAGAAACTGGCTTGCCACCTGCCAAAGACTGAAAATAGACCCAAGTCTATCACCATGCACCAAACTCAAGTCAAAATGGATCACAGATCTCAACATTAAAACAGAACCACTGAATCTATTGGAAGAGAAAGTAGGTAAAAATCTTGAAGACACAGGAGTAGGCAGAGAGTTCATGAACAAAAAGCAAACTGCAAGGGAAACAAAGAATCAATAACTGGGACCTCATTTTATTGAAAAGTTTTCGCACATCTAAAGAAATCACCAGCAGAGTAAAAAGAAAACACACAGATTGGGAAAAAATCCTAACTGGCTGTTCCTCGGACAAAGGCCTTCTATCTAGAACATATAAAGAATTAAAAAACATGAACCTGTCCAAATTCAAAGACCCAATTGAGAAATGGGCATCAGAGATGAATATACACTTCTCAGATAAAGAAATACAAAGGGCAAATAAATATATGAGAAAACATTTGCATCCTTAAGTCACGCGAGAAATGCAAATGAAAACAACACTGAGATTTCATCTCACCCCAGTGAGACTGGCCAGCATCAAGAAATCATCCAATAACAAATGCTGGCGAGGCTGTGGAGAAATAGGAACGCTTCTGCACTGCTGGTGGGAATGCAGACTGGTGAAACCACTGTGGAGATCGGTTTGGAGATTTCTCAGCAAACTAGGTCTACAGATCCCAGCCAACCCAGCTATTCCCCTTCTGGGTATTTTCCCAGAAGATCTGAAAACGTTGTATCACTGTGATATATGTGCACCCATGTTTATAGCAGCACAATTTTTAATAGCTAAATCGTGGAAGCAACCCAAATGTCCATCCACAGAGGACTGGATTAAAAAACTGTGGCATTTTTATATAATGGAATATTTTTCAGCTATAAAGAAAGACAAACTGGAGGCTTTTATAGGCAAATGGTCACGGTTAGAGACCACACTCATAAGTGTGGTAAATCAGATGTGCATGTGCAAACAGCACATTGTATCATTAGTGTAGGAACCTGGAGGTGGGAATATAAATTGGGAGGTATGAAGGGAGACTGCTCAAAAGTAGAGAGCAATCAGGATAAAGGGAAGGAGAAAAGGAAGGGGGGATAGCTGTGTAGGTATGTATATATTTGCAGGATGGCTGACATGGTTGCACTATTGTCTCATGTTGTTTTGATGTAAGGAACAATCGATGATTAGTTGTTTGATCAATCTTGTATGTCTATTTGTATTGTCCTGAGCATATACTTTGAAGTTATCAATGTGTAATACAACAACCATTGTTGATCCCCTGCCACCTTATCTGTAGTTCGGTTTTTGTACTGTTCTTGTGCTACTGTGTGTGTTTCTTAGTGTTTTTGCTCTTTTGCTTTAAAAATAAAATAAAATTAAAAAAACAACTGCTAATTTTTAGAAGACAAAAGATTTAAATATTCCAACCATCATTTTTTGTCTATACTAAAACATTTGTAATATTATTTAATTTTTTTAACCAAAGGCTGATTTATCCAAACCATGTAAGAGCTCTCAATAACTTGTAAAAATAACTAGCTTACCTGTTTTTTCCTTTTGTTCCTTATGCCTGAAAAAATGGATAATGTCTTTTGGATTTGCTACCCGATCCACAAATTTCTGGCTAAAACGATGAACACTGAAAGGTTCAAAGCCTCCACTATAGTCCACCTGGAAAAACAGATTAACTTATGAAGGCTAGGAAACAACACAATTTGCCAATTTTTGAGAAACACACTCATTCTTTGGTACTTATAGTGTTTATGTTCAATACTTTTAAATTTATAAATCAATTTTCTACCATACATTTTAAAGATCATGATGTTATTATATCATTTATCCTACTGAGAAGATACAACTTGAAAAGTTTATAAACATAAGCAAAATATCTTATTCAAAAGAATCAAGTCACATCCAGAATTCTGAAACTATTTGAATGACCGCATGTCCTATGACAATGGTAACAGTTCAGGCGCCCACCAGGAATACTATCTGAGAAAAGGAGGTGGAGTTTGCAGACAAACTTCCGAACTTTCAAAACAAGAGGATAACACCTAACAAAATACAACACCAGACTTAGAGGTTTGCTGGCATTCGCTGTGTCTTCACGCTGGATAAGGACAAATGCTAGGAGCGTCTAGGTAGGAAAGAATGAAGTCTGGAAACCTGGAACAGTTACCTTCACAACGCAGTATCTTGTTGGAACTAACAAACTCACTCAAGGCAGGCTCTTCCTAAAAAAGTTTCTTCTGGTAGACAGACTTTTCCAAAGAGAAATACCACCTTTCCTTCAAGGAGAGACAATCATTTTCCTACACTAGCTGATCTCAAAGCACAGTGAGGGCTGGGGATATAGCTCAGTGGAATAAGCGCCTGCCTAGCAAGCTCAGGGTCCTGAGTTTGATCCCCAGTACCGCCAAAAAAAAAAAAAAAAAAAAAATTTCAAAGCACAGTGAGCCCAGCACAGTGTGAGCTTGTGCGGAGGAACTGCTACCCTGCCTCTACTGCACCACACGCAGCATCACGCTCGGCACCACTTGCTAAGCTCGCCCTCTACTCCACTAATTTAAGTGCCAGTCGTCTGTTTTGTACCTCTCACTCCTCTACTTCTCATGAGCCCGAGAAGTTCAAAGATGTATTTGTGTTTTAGCACCACTTCATCCCCAGCATCCATTATCAGAAGGTACCCAGTAAGATTTGTTCAATGAGTTAATGACTTAATTTGGGTCCTCTAGTTTTTGCAGGGCATTTTTGTAATATTATTTACATGACATATTTGTTCTTTTCTTTCATGAATGAATTAAAAATTTACTGCATTTAGAAAAAATAATGCAAACTTGCTACCTGTGTGGTCAGTTCTAATAGTATCAGGCAGAGATGAGAAACACGGGATCTTTGCCCCAGTGAAGAGGACCGTGTTGTTTCCCTAATACACCATATTCTTATCATCTGGACCATCTCCACAGCGGCCGTGTTGTAAAAGAGAAAATACTAAATGCTAAAGCTACTGGGTCTCTCCAAAATGCCTGACTACTGACTGCAGCCTAGTTTATTCATAATTTCTGCTCCCAAGAGTTACAAAACTCACTCACTGAACAAACTGTACTGGGGATCTTCAACATCTCAGGCACCCTGCTAAGGGTTAGGGACATAACCATAAATAGCATACAACATAGATTTTCAAAAAATTCACAAGCTGATCACAAAGACAAATGTAAATAAACAACTGCAAGCAGAGTGCCAACGGTGCGGTGAGAAGCACACGCAGACTAGCACGGGACACGGAGGAGAAGCACAACTGAAGCAGGCCCGATGAGTCTTCTTCGGGAGGAAGGTTTTAAGTGGGTACCGAAGGAGACATAAAGCGAGGAGGAAGGTGTAGGAGAAGCACAACTGAAGCAGGCCCGATGAGTCTTCTTCGGGAGGAAGGTTTTAAGTGGGTACCGAAGGAGACATAAAGCGAGGAGGAAGGTGTGCGGCACACTGCAGGAGCAGCACAGAAAAGGTACAAATGAAATAATTTCACCTGGCTCAGGGATAAGGAAATTTAGTCCAATATGACTGGAGTTGAGGTATGTTTAGGAGGAAGAAGTCTAAGGTAAGGAAGGGATGTACACCATGTACTATAAATAGCTGAGTGTGATCCTAAAAAAGTTTGATTTGTTCCTGTTACTGTTCGGACATCACTGAGTTGTTCTCGGCGGGAAAGACACCCAGGACTGTGTTTTACACACACTCTGGCATTACTGTGGAGGAAATGCAACTGGTGAGGTGAGGAGAACCGGGGGAAGAGCCCAGGGCTCAGCTACAGCAATGCTGACAGGAGAGGGAAAGGGACCAGATTACTTCCTGTGCCGCAGACATTAATGCATTTGTATGTCAAAAATTTTAAAAATACAAACCAATGAACAAGTTGCTCAAGGTTACACAATTAGTGGTAGACCAGAACCAAACCCAGATATTGAGAACGACAGAGAAGCAATTAAAGAAAAAAGCACAGTAGCAAATAAATGTTCTGTTATTACTAGTTTTTTCACAGTGGGAAAAATAAACAGGTTTATGGGCACAGGAAACAATTCAAACAATAGCCTAAATAAACAAATTGCACATGATAAATTAGGAGAATTTGTTATGAAAAAGAAACAGGAAACGGTAAGTGGCATCAGCAGAACTGAGGGGAATGAATGGCCTTGCACCCTTTGTGAGAGCACGTCCCAGGGAGGCCGTGTCCGAGCAGACCCCACAAAGCTAAGCATGTCTGACATGTTTAAAAACTGCAAGAAGGGCGAGCTACCTCCAGCGGAATAAGAAGGGAGAGTAAAGATGCAGTCAGAGGCCTCCACCAATCTATTATTTATTACAACAAATTATTCAGAAAATGACAGAAATATGAACAGCAAAATTAAATTAAATCCTTACAAGTATATTATTTTATCTCTAATAGCGATACTCTTATTATTATAATCAACTGCCTTACTGCTTTCCAAAAACCCACATAAACTGTACATTAGTATACTGTACTTTGAAAATTAACACACTTTTATTTTATATAAGCAGGACTTACTCGCAGTCGTAGAAGAGGTTTCTCTGGCTGTCGAGAATTTCCCAAACGTTCCCGTTCAGCATTTTCAAGCATTTCTTCAATCTCAAACAAAGAAACAAAAAAACCAATCAACCAATCAAACAAACAAAAAACAAAGATCAAGAAAAGTATTAAATTTACTTTAAATTGCCTAATAATAACTTATATGCCTACCTTAGGGATTTTCCTGAACTATATGGTCATCTCTATTTCCTAGGTCTTTTAAAATTACCTTCTTATAATATTCCCATTAGGAATGTTTTTCCTTTGTTCTTAGTAATTTCTCAATCTCTAAAGTGATTCTTTTACAAGAAAATATAAAACATTGTTTCTGCTCCAATGTGCTATTTGTTTTTCAATAGGACTTCCCTCAACTTAAAAGCAAATAAACCTAGTTTTCTCAGCCATGTCATACATAAAGAAATAAACAAAAGATATTTGGTTATTTATTTTGGAAGAGTTAAAGTAAAAGAATATATGAAAATTTTTTCAAATATATGATGTCTCATGCTACAGGTGGATGAAATTATGAAATCATGGCCTTGGAAGAGATCTAAGGACAACCCACTCGGGGCCCCTTCTGTCTCTCTCAGACAGAAGCTTTCTTTCCCCCAATAAAAACATTCTGCGTTAAAAAAAAACTTATACTATCTAGTTCCTGAGGCGAAAACTAAATTGTAAGAAGTAAGATTGTAATCCCAACACAACTTTTACCAGACTTGTTTGCCTACTGAAGATCTAATCATTATACATGCAGCCTTTTGTGAGAAAGATTCTACCTAGTATTGCGCCTCCTTATAACTTAGTTCTCTCAGGAACAATCATAGAACAAGTGTTTCTGTCCTCAGATCTCTCCAAATCTAAAATTTTATAATCTTCTCTTTTGAACTACTTTAAACTAGAACACAGTTCAATACAACTTGCAGTGATGATGTTTTCCATCTACAGTACTCAGTATGGTGGCCATGTACCACAAGTGGATGGATATAGAGGAGTACAAATGTGGTTAGTTCAGGAAGGAAGTGGACTTTTAATTTAATGTAATTAATTACATATAATGTGTTAGTGACTACCATACTGGACAGCACAGAGATAGAAGCATATGATCTCCTAGTCTAGTGATGAACCTTCTGAGAGTTTTCAATGACACAAACAGCACACTGAAGTATGTATGCCACAGGTTCACCACCACTGTGTCAATAAGGAAGTCAGTAATAGAAACACAATAGAGTACAGAAGGAGCACAGTTCACGTGCGTGCCCATGTACCTAAATAGACCCTTATTATGTCGCTATTACTAGCACCCATTCTCCTCTCTGCATTCATGTGGCCATTCAAAGTCCACGGGATTTGGGTAGAAGCCATGCAGTGAATTTCAATTAGAGATGATTTTTTTACCTCAAGGGCACAACTGAAAAAGTCAGGTTTGGGTTTTTTGGTTTGTCATGGTTGGGGAAGAAGGGAATTGCAGGCATCAAACAAGTAGAGGCCAGGGAGGATACTACTAAACATCTAACCCACAACAAAAAATTACCTACGGTGTCAACTGAGCCAAGGCAGAGAAACTCTGGGGTTACTCCAGAGAAGGGCACATATGTCAGCTCTGGATGCCATCAGCACAGAACCAATCCATGCATTTTCCATCTGCCTGGTTCTACGGATTGGGTTTTGAGATGCATACATGACCTCTGCTCAGTAAAGCTGAATGTTCAAAATTAATTTGGTACCAAGACAAACACTTCTTCTGGGTGAAAAGATACTGTTAATTTATTGGCCATCGTATCAGAATGTCTTCCTTAGAGCGATGCTTAACAAAGAAACCACCAGAGTGGTAGAGAACTGGACAGAAAAACAGAAACTCACAACCTTATTTTAAGTTTCAGTTCCTGGGGTTGGTCACCTTGAATCCAGCATGCTTTTAATGAAAGCTACATTGCTCATAAAGCATGCCACTTGACAAGTTACTTTATCTAAAGTTCATCTCATTGTAGCTGAAATGTATATGGTAGGGCTGTGGGCATGGCTCAGTGGCATAGCAGTGGCCTAGCATGTGCAAGGCTCTGATCCCTGAGTTCTATCGCTAGAGCTGCAAAATAACAAAAAACAAATGAGAATGGTAGAACTTACCTACTTACAACACTATTCAATAGACTAAATGCAAAATGCTTTCAGTAATGCACAGGGCACAAGCAGTCACCATTACTATCATCATTATTGCATTGCTTTTTTAATGAGAATAAAATATAACGCAGAAAAGGGTAAGAACAAAATAAATGTCAGCAATTCATGTTACTATGGTAACTCAACTATGTACTAATAAATGCACTCACCAAATTCAGTAAGTGTGCTAAGAGTTTCTACAGAGGTTTAGGGGTAGCAATCTGCATGGAGAGGTATAGGGCTTAGACTAAAGACACAGAGTGCAAAGCGAACATTTTATTTAAGGTAGCTTTCAGAGTACAGTGGGATGAAATATCACAGTATCTTCCCATCCCCAATCAATGTCACTGCCTGTTTTACCTAAGTAAAATGAAGCAATTAACAAATCAGGGTAATGAATAAAAGATTGTGCCATGTTTTTCTAAAAGGAACCGAGAGGTTTTTTTTGTACCATGTGTTCCTCTATTGAATGACTGTAAAAGAAAAAAACCTTTGACACAAACTCACTTCCTGAACAACACAACCTTACTGTTCATCTCATGAGAATGGAATAAACAGAGCAAAGGCTTCCCATATTATATTATTTAATTGAAGGAAAATATTTTCTTGACCAAAGTAGATTTTACTGACTATATATAAGGTTACCTTCTCCACACAGAAGCTCTGTATGACTTGGCTTACTTTGGGATTATCTGGGTTAAAAATGTTCAGATGCTTAGCCAGAACAATGTCTTCCATAAAAAACTGTCTCACTGTTTGAAGAGGAATTTTGTGCATATTCATTTTCCTCCCTTTAATACGCAGCAAGCCAACATGTCTAAAATGGGAAAAAATTGAAAGTTTAGTCAGGACATAAAATTCCTCAGGAAATGTACAAATAAAAGCTATCCTACTTCTAAATTCAGTTTCTACAAGATATATCTTTATAAAATCATGCCCTTAAAAATAAATGTTTTGGGCAGTTTAATCTTAATGTCATTATATGAGAACATTCTTGTTCTCCTATCTAAACAAATACACTGTCTTCTAATGGAGCATAGACCTAACAAATATACTAAAATGTTATCAAAAGAAAACCAACAATCACATATCCTATCATCTTTAAAACTATTTTTATTTTTTTTGAGACAGAGTCTCACTAGGTAGTTCAGGCGGGTCTTAAACTATTAGCCCGGGCTAGCCTCAAACTCACAGTGATCCTCCTGCCTCAGTCTTTCAAGTGCTGGGTTTATAAGCATGTATCACCATGCCCAACTTTAAAACTATTACTACAGCAATCAGAACTTGAATAAATTCAAAAGGCAAAATCCATTATAAAATGGAGTTTAATCTCTATAAACCTCTACTTAAAAATACATCATTTTCCTATAGAATTAAAAGAAATTAGGTATACTAACCTATGACATATGTGCCACAGTGGGCTGTTTGTTATCATCGAAAGCTCTACAAGGTTTTATAATATTGCATTTAGAACAAAGGAAAATCAAAACTAAGTAATTTTCTGGTAACTGGTTTATAATAGGACTTTGTGAAATTAGTAATCATCTATATAGCATCTAATCTGAAATTTAATAAATGAAAACATTAGTCTTGAATCTGCCGAATGAGCAGCAAAATCATTAACTCCAACTGGATGCTCTCTTGTTGAAAATGGATTAGCATCCAGGAAAACAATAAAACTACATATCACCCCTCATAAATAAATGTTTATTTTGCCAGTGTCCCAAAACTAGCAGATGGTTAGCAGATTATTAAAGGAAGGAATTCTTTAAAATGTTATTTGAATATGTAACAATTACTCACTTCTTCACAGCTTCGCCTGGGGAAAGAGCTGTAACCACTGAGCTTCCAGGCTGTGATACATAAAAGAGCTGTTGTTCATTTTTGGTGGGAGCTATTTTACACTCATGTTCATGGCCCCAGATAACAAGATCAATGAAGTCGTCCAAAAACTGTTCTGGAATGAAGTTAGTACTTCCATGTTTACTCCTACATCAAGATTTGAAAAAACAACATAAATTCACAGCAATACAGAAAAATGCCAAATTAAAAAGTCTACACAGATCTTTCTTTCTCTATTCATTAATGATATATTACATCCTCCTTTAACAAACTGCCCAAGGGATTGGAAATGCAAAGATAACCGGTATCTAATTCTCGACCACCAAGAGTTTACAGACTTTCAGGACACAGTCAAGCAGCAACCCCAAGAGTAAAGGTGGTCAATTATACATTTCAAAGAAGATCACAAAAAGCTTTACTAGTAAGGACCCACCTTTGGTCAAATCAGAGGCGCATGAGCTGTCAGTGGTAAAAACCACAATACACACCCTCAAAGACAGAAGATGAAAATGAGTTAAATCTAAACTTTGTGTATTTAAAAAAAAAAACTTTTCACTTCAAATAGATTTAATTACATAAACACAATCTAAGTAAAAATGTCAATTCAACATGAATAAAGAGTTTTCTTTTTTTTGGTACCAAGAATCAAACTTGGGACCCTATACTTGTCAGGCAGGTGCTTCTGCCACTGAGCTATATCCTAGCCCAGTTTTCAATTATTAAATATCATATGAACAAATGATTTACAAACTGTAGTTTTGTATTTAGTAAAGTTATCTACCCAGTGAGAAAGACAGAATGCTTTTTGTGATCTTCCTTGAAATGTGTAATTGACCACCTTTACTCTCGGGGTTGCTGCTTGACTGTGTCCTGAAAGTCTGTAATGCTTCAACCTAGCATTCAGTTGATTCAAACCAATACTCATTCATCCAACCAATATTTAATGCATGTCTACCATGTATCAAATGTCTCAAGAAGGTAACAGTATCTTATCAGGGAATTAAGCAACAGCATAATGTGTTTGTGTGTATGTGTGTGTAATAAAACTTATCAGATGATGACAGGTGATATAAAGAAAAATAAAAGGAAGAGCAACAGAAAGGGGACCCTACTCTACACACGGGGGGCGGGGGGCGGGAAAGGTCTCTCCAAGGAGTAACAAGTGAGCAAGAACTACAGAGGGACCGGGGCGCAACAGAAGAGAGTCCTCTGTGCGGGAAGAGCAGACAGCAAAGGTGCTCAAGTGGAGAGGGGGTCCACAGGCTCAAGGTGATCCACAGGCTGAAGGGTCACAGGCTTACGGTGCTAAGTGTAGCTGAACACAGTAATGCAGAAGACAGGAAATAAAATCAGGGCAGCAGCAGGCTTGTGTATCTTGGAATGTCTTCTTGTAAAAAATAAACATTGCAAGCATTAGACCATGATCACTGCTAAAGACAAGCAGGTAACTGTCAAATGCATCATGGTATCATTTTCCCTCCACGGAACACTGGCTCTTTACTGAAAAACAGAGGGAGGACTATGCTAGCAAGCAGACTCTGATTTCTGACCCAGAAGTAGATCAAAATGTCCTTCTTGACACTGGAAGTGATGGCACATGCCTGTAAATCTGACACTCTGGAAAGCTGAGGCAGGAGGATCACAAGTTCAAACCCAGCATGGACAACTTAATGACTTAGAAAGATGTTGTCTCAGAAAATAAAAAAAATTTAAAAGGGCTGGGGAATGTATACAGCTTAGTGTGAAGCCCCCAGGTAACTCAAAGAATAAAATGAAGATCGATATTAAATCTATAACGACATAAATAAATGGGGGAGAAAGGACAAATTTTCTTTACAAAGAATTCTAATTACTAAATATAGAAAGAATAAAGCAAATAATCACAGTTGCAATACCATAGGACTTATTGCTGGAAACATGATCACCAAACGGATGGTAAAATTAGTAGACAAAAATTTAAGGTGATACAGGATAATTGCATGATGTCAAAGTAATTGCCAAAAATATTTGCTAATTACAAAAAGTAGAAATTAGGTACTTTACACTAGAAGTCTGTAACACACCTTAAACAAATGATGGTTAACCCACCAGCAGTGGGACACATCAACATCACATGTTACCTGTTCCCCATATTAACTATTCTGGCTTGTATCTAGAAGTCCAAAGCCTCATGCCCTCTTAGGGGGAGCTTTTCGGAGCTGGCTGGATCTAGGGTGGGTGATACTGGGATTAATGCATGGCACTAAATTAGTCCGCTCATTGCGTTAGCATAGTTCTGGGTGTTGATAATGGAAGGCGAGCCATGGGTGTGGTTAGCACCACCCAAAAAGGCTTCTGGGTGAGATAAAAGGGAAAGACGCAGGGGCTGTTTCTCCTCTTGAATGTCCCTGTGCCATGCCACTCTGCCTCGGAGTCAGCCACCTACAGAGTGAAACAAACTGTGACCTTTGAGTTAAACCTTGTCATCTTTAACTTGAGTCTCAGGTATTTTGTCCCAGTAATGACAAAAGTAACTAAGACACCAACGCTGCCTTTTACCTTTCATTCTGGTTTAAATTCTTGACTTATACGTTCTCCTTCCAACTAATCTGTACTTTGGCATAGTACAAAGTCTGGCAAAACTGGGAAGCCTTCCACAAGAGAGAGTAACACAACTGTGTGAAGTTACACAGAGATAACACACATCAAAGCTCTAGCCTACTCTTCCTTTGAAACTCAGCTATTCACTCAAGAACATACATACAGCAATGCAAGTCTGCCTTCTCAAGTCTTTCTTTGCCTAGCACCTAACGTTAAGTCTATATTCAATAAATGCAGAGTACTCTGTATTCAACAAGTAGTTCAAGAAAGAAACTACACAATCAGTCCCAAATCCCCTGGATTCCTCCTGACAACTTCCCAGGTTTCTCTCTTCTCTATCAGTTTCACCGCCGTCCGTCTCTGCTGCCGCCTCGCATTTTTTACTGTAGCAGTCACAATAAATCTCAGCTTCTCAATCAACCCTGTATCCTACCAACAGACTAAGCTTACGACCACCAACAAAAGTAAACCCATCTAGTTATATTTATATAATCTGGAAAGACACCCCCACATACATGCACCAGCAGACATATGTAGGAAATGTTCCTAAATATGTAAGAAAGAAACGAAATAAAAACATTCACTGACAAGAGGAAAAAATATAGCTGTGCATGTCAGTAAAGATGAGTTCCACTTTTAAGCATCAAAATATGTAAATCTCAGTAACACAGGCTGAAAATAAACTGCTTGTAACACATACAGCATGACTTGTTGTACTAAAACTAAGTAAAAATCAAGTGTAAATACATATGTGATTAAACAATAGGGGAAAGCAATGAAATAATTAATTCAAACCCAAGAATAATGCTCTCCCTGAGATGTGAGGAAGTGGATGAGATCAAGAGTGTGAGACACTGCAATGGTAAGACTCTACCTTTTGCTGAACTTAGCAGTATTCACTTTGTGGTTATTTTTATTCCTCATCCATGTTAGCCAGGTGTGGTGGCACACATCTTAATCCCAGCACTCACGAGGCTGAGGCAGGAGGATCACTGCAAGTTCAAGACCAGCCTGGGCTACAAAGTGAGCTCAAGGCCAGCCTGAACTTCACAGTGAGACCTTGTCTTACAAAGACGGAAAAAACCCTCACCCATATGTTATTCCTTTATAGATCTATACTGAAAGAAATTAAAAATGAAATCACACAAAGCAAGTCTAAGTGTTGCCTGACCCGACACTGACAACTTGGAAGGAACAAGAGTATCGTGCCATGGCAGGTGAGCTTGAGGACAGACCTGAGGAACCTTCATTGTGGACACACAAGTCTTCAGAGAACACCTTTACCTGTTCTGATGAATCACAAGTAAGTTAAACCAAGAGTTCTCCTCTTCTTTTGGCCTCAACATTGTTACTTTTTTATTGACAAACATTCGATAGAGCCTTTCATCTGGAATGGACCCTGAAGTGGACATTATATTATTTTACAATTATTTTCTTACTTTGGCTAAAAAATTTTCACTTCTAAATTATGTGTTTCTCAAAATATCTTACTTTACTGTTTAAAAAATATTGAATTTTAGAATCATTTATAGGTGATGACATTCCTAAGTCTGTTCCAGGTAATAACACAACAGCAGTGACTTGCACTGAAAGAACATTTTCCATTTCAGGCATATCTACCTTTAATTTTAGGAACATGTGGAATAAAAAGTAAGTTTCCTATCCTTAAATTTTTATGAAAACTTCTAGTAATTTTGTTTTTCACTAACCCTAGCCGTAAACATTACAAATTAATATACTTTTGACCCTTTAAGATAGGAGTTATAATATGCACAGATACACATATTAAAAGAGGTGACACATGTATATTAAATAACATTATTATTACATATGGTTTTTAAATGAAAACATTTTGCATTTTAATAATTCATTTACTATCAAATACTTCTTCCCATATCCATCAGTTTGCCTTGACCTAGTGGAAACAAAAACAAATAAAGTAAAATGAGTAACAAACTCTCAGCATTAGACAAGGAGAAAAGGCCAGGACTGCACAGCGAGGAACAACAGCGCAGAGCTGGAGAGCGCACAGATGCGGCTGCTACCTTATAAACTGACGCGGCCCCCAGGAAGCGAGCCAGCAATGCTGCATGTGGGCTAAGCGGCCGAGGTGGACTGCAGACCATACAGCTGCAGACACAGGAAAGGCCGGGCATCAGAGGCTGACCTACTTAGGTGCTGAAGCATTAAGACCACTACAACTTAGAAGGCAAGTGTGGGAGGTGGTTTATGTAGAAGTCTGAGGGGAAGGGGAAGGCAGGTTATGCAGATGGCATAAGCTCTGAACAGGAGGCTGCTTGGTGGCAGGAAAGCAGAGTGGTGGGAAGAAGAACAGCGGCCTTCCTTCGTGCCCCACAGCCCGTAGCTAAGAGAACAGCCCGTAGCTAAGAGAACGTAGGGACAGGGGCTCTCAGAGCGCCAGGTGGGCTCAGCACCCTGAGGAGAGGAAGGAAGTTACTGATTACAAAGAGTTCTAGAATGCAAAGCATTTATAGTGAAGGGCAGGTGTCTGGGATGGAGACGACTCCAGTTAGGGCAGGCAGACCAGGGTGAGCGGAGACTGAGAAAAACGGACAAAAGATGCAGTGTCCGTGAGAACTGAGGCAGGTAACGGGGTCTGGCCTTAACCTGAACCAAAGGGG
The DNA here is from genome assembly GCA_004027595.1 of Dinomys branickii. Lineage (NCBI taxonomy): Eukaryota > Metazoa > Chordata > Mammalia > Rodentia > Dinomyidae > Dinomys > Dinomys branickii. Next base: position 35,875 of record PVLD010013391.1, on the reverse strand, counting down.
AGAAACCACTTTCTAGAGATGACCTCCAATACTGCAACGATGAAAACTACTAATGGCTTTTTTTAAAATTTCTTGCTCTATCACTTGCAGAATCAGACAAAAAGGCACAATAAATGCACTTGAAATACATTATCTCCAAAGCATGTGAAACTAAGGGGGAAGGTGGCACGGGAGAGTGACGGGATAATTAAAAAGTATTTCATGTGCGTTTCTGCCAAAATTAAAGCTGTTACTCTGTATAATCAATATGCACTAATAAAAATGTATATATAGTGTACATATGCATATATATATATATATATGTATGTATATATGTATCACTTCTAGCCTCAAGAACTCTTGAGATATAAAATATACAAAATAATGCATGTACTTTTCAAAAGTCTTTGGTCTTTCACTCACACAGAATGAAGCCCAGCAAATAAGCTTTTACCGACCGAACACTAAACAAACTGAAGTTAGTGAGGCTGATACAGCAAATTTCTGACCATTAGAAATGAACAGCTCTGGATCAGCACTGTCCAACAGATGTATCATGTGAGCTACTACTGCATGGTGAATATGTTATTTTAAATGCCACATTAACACGAGTAAAAAGACAAATTCCATTAACTTATTTAATCTAATAGCAATGTTTTATATCTTTCCCTTAGTTCTTGAAATCTAGTGTGCACCTTACAGGTAGGGCACAATGTAATTCAGACTAGCCACACTTCAAGTGCTCTATACTTACATGAGGCCTGTGGTTACTGTACTGGACAGCAACACATTAGACCTTTGAAAGACTTACAAGACATCAAAATGTAGTTTTAATGAAGAAATATTCTCAAGTAAAATTTTATAGAATTATTCTAGAATTCTCTTTTTAAGAATTATTCTCTAATTCTAATATTTAAGATTCTATACCTGAGCCTAAAAGAAAGTCTAAAACAAGGGGAAAATTTTTGTTCACCAAAACTATTAAAAACAAGTATGGTTTTTGTGTTTTTTCTGTTGTGGAGAGGATTAATTGTCTGACTAATTTTGCATGTCTGTATATGGGTTCATATATTTACACTTTGAAGATACCAATGAATAAAGCAATAACCACTGTTGAGACCATGTCACCTTGTCTATAGATTAGTTGTGATTGTACTATTTTTTATGCTAATTGGTGTCTGTTTGTTAATGTTTTTGTACTTTTATTTTTTTAAAAATAAAAAAATAAAAAATAAAAAAGTATGTATTAATATTTGTTGTTCCTCATAAATACTAAAAAATTTTTACCAAATATTCCATCATTTTTACAGTCACTAATGAGAAATACTCCAATCTGCCCCACTTTTTTTTTCCAAAGGACTACAAAGTTGTCTCCAAAATTTCATTTCTCAGTAATTGTTCAAATAATTCTTAATTGACACATATAGCAAAATAAAACCATCTTACCTAAACCATAGAGAGCAACTTTTGTGCTTCCTTTTTGAAGCAAAATTGGACTAATATCTATCTTTTCAACAGACATTGACCGTCCAAAGTGATTTATAAATCCAGCACAACTTAAAATATCCAGGGCACAGAGTGCATCTGCCTATACAAAATATTAACAAACAATATTAGTGTGCATGTAAGTAAGTGGTCTATAAGAATATCACATTACCTATTATAAGCATAACCCATATACTACAGACTGAGTACTCCTTATTCAAAATGCTTCAGACTAGAAGCATTTCAGACTTTGGAATTTTTCAGGTTTTACAGTGCACAGACTTTGCCGGTTGAGTGTCCCAAATCTAAACATTCAAATCCAAAACATTTTGACAGCAAGTTTCAGACTTTGGAGCATTTTGGATCTCTTATTTTTGGATTAGGGATGTTCAATCCACATTTACAAAAATTTAGACTAGGAAAGTATTTTCTCAA
>PVLD010013391.1:0-33876 GCA_004027595.1 Dinomys branickii | reverse complement strand
GAGATAGGTTAAATTCTAATAGTAAAAACATTCACTACTTTTTTTATTACAAATGAGCTACATCAACAAGAACCACACGTTAAATGTGAAGTTAACAAGACATCACAACTATCATAATATCTTGATCCCTAAAATAAAAAAACTGGCTGTGAAATACATGCTTTATAATATATTAAATAGACCTCTTAAAAACTAAGGGAAAAGAACTACACATAGTGACTTATATTTGACAAGATAAAATAAAAATACTTTGAGTTTAGGGCCTCCAATCTTACATCTTTATCAGAGGCAATAAAATAATCTAATGTAGATTTAAAGTTGCTCATAAAACAATCATTTCCTGTAATGAGATCACAAGCAATGTCAAAATACTAATAACAATAGAGTACTATGAAAATGTTACTCCTGATTACACATTGATAAACTCAGCTCTAATGATATAAAACAGTGATGGCAAACCTTGTAGAACCTTGCAATGAAAGCCAGACAGATACACACAAGAAAAGCCTTGCAATTATACAAATAGCCCACTGTGGTACATGTGCCATAGTTTCACCAGCACTGATGTAAAAGCACAGCTCACTTAGCAATTCTTATTTTAAAAGTTTTTAAAATCCAACAAGCAGCATAAATACTTCTATTAATGATAAAAGTGATTCTGACTTCTTGACTCAATTTGACTACAAACTATTGGGAAAATTGGTGGTCTCCACAGACAAACTAAACTGGTCATTTCTAAACCTTAAACTACAGCAAGACACTAATTACCCCAGTGGGATCATCATGATTGCCATGAATACTGAACACTGGAATCGAAATGTTGAGATTGCCATCTTGGTAGTTCACCCATGGAAACCTTTAAAAGAAAAATGGAAAGTTCAAGTTTCTAGGAAGGACAAAAGCTGTTTCCCAGAGTCTCCTCAGACACAGTAACACAATTAATCAAACAATGTGACTCAAATTAGTAGATAACCACTGGTTTAGAGCTTTAGAACATAAAACAGGCAACAATTCATTTTGACTAAAGTTTGAAATATCTTGAAGTACTACACTTTAGAAAATATAACAAGAAATGGTGCTTATGAATTGTATGGAAGAGTGGCACTGGTCATTAGTGGGAAGACTTCCAAAATTTTAAAAGCCTTTGTACAGGTTTTTCTTGAGACAATCTTGCTATGCAGTTCATGCTGCCCTTGAACTCACTTTGTCACTGAGCCTGGCCTCAAACTCAGTGATCCCCCTGCTCCACCCTCCCAAGTGCTGCCCCATCATGCCTTGCACCAAAGCCTTTTATAGGTTATTTGTAGAGGGGAGAAGGGAGAAATCATATACAGTATACCCTGGAATCTAAAAGATCTAGAACAACAATTCCGGTTCTATCACCTCCTAGATGTGCATTCAGTCTCTGACCACTCCTGCTCCCAGCTTTCCAGCTCTTCTCGGGGCAGATAATGTTAGCGATTTCCTTTTTGTTTGTTCTTACTTTTTATTAGTACATGTTGGCAGTACATAATGACTACATTCCTTGCAGGAAATTGGTTCACACACACCACACATCTTAATTCTCTTTCCATCCCCTTTGCCTCCCTTCCCTCTCCTTTTCCTCCAGCTCTTGATCCCTTTTCAGTCAGGGAGATCTAGCTCCCTCCTTCTGTTATCTGTCTTTTATTTTGCTCTTTGTAACGGTACCTTGGTTCACAAACTTAATTCTTTCCACGATTTTGGTCACAAACCGAACTGGTTAGGTTCAGTGTTGATCTTATGGGGAAATTTGATTTAGTGCTTGTCCAATTAGGTTTGTGACCAGAATCGTGGAAAGAATTAAGTTCATGAATCAAGGTACTAATGTATTTATATTTTGGGATTCTTGTATCAGAGAGAAGATGTAATATTTAAGCTTCTTCACCTGATTTATTTCACTTGACACTGTGGTCTCAAGATACATCTCTTTTTCTACAAATGAATCTTTCATCCTTCTTTATAATATAGTGGTACTGCACTGTATGTAAATATCACATTCTATCTATTTATCTGTTGATGGACATAGAGGCCACTTCCAAGATTTAGCTATTGTGAATTGTGCTGCTATAAACATGGGTATGTATGCATGTGTCACTGTAATATGATATCTTGAACTCTTTGGGGAAGATATCTAGAAGGGCACTAGCCAGGTGAAATGAAACTTTTAGTTTTAGTTTTTGAGGAGCTGCCACACTGATTTCCACAGTGGCTATTTACACTCCCACCAACAGTACTGAAGTGTTCTTTACCCCACAGCCTTGCCAGCATTTGTTATTTGCTTTCTTGACAATGGCCTTTCTTTCTAGGGTAAGACAGAATCTGAGTGTGGTTTTCATTTGAACTTCTCTAATGGCCAGAGATACTGAATAGTTCATGTATTTACTGGCCATTTGTACTTCTTCTGAGAAGTGTCTATTCGTTTCACTTGCCCAATTTTTGATTTAGTCTTTTATTTTGGAGAACCTGATTTTTAAAAATTCTTTATATATTCTAGATGTTAGTCCTCTGACTGAGGAATGCCTGGCAAAAAATTTTTACCATTTTGTCTCTTCACTCTGTTGATTGTTTCTTTTGCTGTGCAGAAGCTTTTTAATTTGATACGGTCACATCTGTTGATTCTTGGTACTACTTTCTGCGCAACCAGGGTTCAGAAAGTCTTTCTGCCTATGACTTCCAGAGTTTTACCTATTCTGTCTTCTGGTAGATCAAATGTTCCTGTTTCCTATTTAGATCTCTGATTCATTTTCATTTTAGTTTAGTGTACAGTGAGACACACAGGGCTAGAGTCAGTCTTCTGCATGCGGATAGGCAGTTTTCCCAGCAGCTTTATCACAAAGGCTACTTGTCCTCTGGTAAAGGTTTTGGCCCCTTTGTTAACATTAGCAGTTGCTACTGCATTTTCCTCAAAAATAAACCATCTTCTACTTATATAAGCTCATAAATACATTTCCTTCTTGCATAAATGCTAGCACAGCTTAGATTTCTTCTCCCCCCACTACTTTTATCATTTTACATAGTTTAGAAACCATCCCAAAGCAGTACTAAATACAAAGAGCTTCCTTTTGCTGTTTTTTGCTGGCATAGCCCTCCACTGAATGGTTTACTGTACTGTGCTTACACAGTTCCCTAACAGTGGACTTCACTTTTTCTAGCTTTATGTTTTACAAACAATGCCCTTATGAGAAGGTATCTGTAGGAAAATATCTAGAAGGGAATTCTGGGTAAAGGGATTTGTGCATTTATTTTCGTAACTACTGCCCATTTTCCCCCAGAGACTGTTCAAACTTACACACAATGACAATGTATCGGAAGGACAGTTTCCCCAACCTCGCCAACATGCGGTATCAGGCTTTAAAATCTATGCTAGTGGTTCTCACCCCTGACTGCATGTTAAGAATTATCTGGTCATCTTTTAAGAAATACCACTGCTTAAGACACATTTAAAGATGTATCAGTTGGCAGGGATGCCAGGATCAGTACTTTATAGGCTTCTTAGGTAAAACTGTAAGAAACACTCAGGACTAAGAATCATTGATCTATGCCAAACCTACAGAAGAAAATATATTTTAGTATGGATTCATTCTATATTTTTCTTATGAAAGAAACTTTTAAACCAGTTATGTCTAAATGTCATTTTATTTCCTATTCTGCAAATTATGCCCACATTACTTCCCTATTTTTATTGTCATAGTTTTTTTTTACTTGAAGGATCTATTTATTGACAGAAAATTAGGCATAATTTGGGTAAATTGCAAATGATTAGATGAATTGTGACTTTTAACTTTGTCTCATGAGGGGCTGGGGATATAGCTCAGTGGAATAAGCGCCTGCCTAGCAAGCGCAGGGTCCTGAGTTCCATCCCCAGTACCACAAAAAAAAAAAATATATATATATATATATATAAAAAAACTTTGTCTCATGCAATTTTTGCTGTGTAGAAATTTATTTTTACAAAGACACATCAATCTTTTCTTTTATGGCTTCTGGGTCTTCTACATCTTAAAATATTTTTAAGCATCTAATAGTTTTTTTCAGTATACTTTACTCATTGAGTAACATTTTTTCCTCAAGATGTGAGATGCTACCTTCACTAAACCCTAAGTTCCTACATACGTCTGAGGTTATTTCTGGAGTTTCTGTTCTCTTTCGTCTGCCTACTAATTCAGGAACCGTACCACATTCTTCACCGTACCAATCCCAAATCACAGAAATTAAAAGAAAAACCCAACAAAAGACATTCTATAAAATACCCAAGTAGTACGGTTGAAAAGTGTCAGTGTCAGGAAAGATAAGAAAAGACATGCCAGGAATGGAGATATATGTATCTGTGATCCCAGCACCCAGGAGGCTGCAGCAGCATGGGCCACACAGTAAGTCCAAGGCCAGCCTAAACTACATAGTGAGACCTGTCTCAAAAAACAAGAAGACAGAGGCTTTTAACACATGCTAAAGGAGACTAAGGTAACACTTCAATGTAAAGTGATATCCAAACAATGTTTAAGACAAAACATCATGGTAGTTGCACCGTTTAGGGTGCTACAGGAATATCATAAATTTCAAAAGGACAAATCTTAAAAGAAAAAGTGATACATTTGTCTACATGAAAATTAAATTTTTTTGTTAAAAGACTACATAAAGTCAAAAGACAATCTCTAGATTGGGAAAATGTTTTATCTAGAATATCTTAGTATATAGAATATATAAGTAGCTGATATAAAACAGGCAGGAAAAAATAAAAGAATCCCAACAGAAGGTATCAGGAACATAAAAAATCTAAAATATTCAGTCCCAATATTTGTACAATGATAATCAAAAAATTCAAACTGCATTTACTACGAAAATAGTTTATAGCGAAGGTGAAATGGCTAATTGGTGATATATGTATCTGTGTCACAAAGAAAACATACGTAAGTTTTATCACTCAAGTAATAAATATACTTACTTACTAAAACCAAAGTTGACTGACTGATCACTGATGATTTCAAACTGTACTGGACGATCGCCCATACAATATTTTCTAAGTAACTCCAGGCAAGTATGTAATGTTTTTCTTGAGGGCTTATTTTCATGGAAAAGATCACCACCTAACAAAATAAAATCTACCTAATCAACAGAAAATGGTGTTAAAATTAAAAGATCTTACAGGTTATAAAAAAACTTTAAACCACAGATATAAGAGATAGAAAAAAATTTCATAAAAGACACTATTATATATAGCAGTTTAAGAACTTACGTTTTACTTATTAAAAGGGACTTCAAATATAGTAACTAATCTTACTCCAGTTTAGGTTCCTAACCCATGTTCAACAAAGCCACCTTTAAATTACTACAAGTCCTTGAGTCAAATTTCCCAAGGCAATTAAATTACTATTTTTTAAAAAGTTTTAAGTCAAACACAAACCTCATACTTTAAGAGAATATAGTTATTAATTCAATTCAAGTTATTGATTTAAATATTATAGAATTCCTATACACACCAACTGGGACGAGGAAAAACAAAAAGAAAGACGGGAGAAATTATGTATGTATGTATGTATGTATGTATATAGAGGACAGCTAACATAGTTGTACTACTGACCTGAAGGGAACAGTTAATGATTAATTATTTAATCAATCTTACAGGTCTGTATTTGTTTTCCTGAGTAACCATTTTGAAGAAATCAATATGTAATACAACAACCACTGTTAATTTCCTATCACCTTGTCTGAATTTCAGTATTGCTTGTATTGTTCTTGTGTTATTTTGTAAATATATGTGTATTTGTTAATATGTTTTCATTCTTTTATTTTTAAAATTTTTTAAAAAATGCTAGGGAAGATCTCTTCAGCCCTACCAAGAGCAAAGTGCTGCAAGCCCAGAAAACCAAACCTATGAAAGTTCCAGAACAGAGCAGGCCCGTGCAGGCAGAGCCCTGTAAACCAGGCAGAGCTGCAGAAAAAGATGAATTCTCCTGGCAGGAGCCAGATCAGTTAGCCTTGTAGTTTGAATTTTATTCTGTACTCAAGGAAATGCCATTTGGAATATTTTAGGCAGCACAATGACAGACCTGACTTAGGATTTTAGAAGTTCATTTTGGCTGCTATGCTGAATGGATACAGAGAGAAGGAATGAAGTAAGAAGCACAGTGGAAGGCAACTGCACTTCAAGTAAACTACAATACAAGTTTGCTACTAAGTTTATAGGTGTGAAGATACAGGCTAGTGAAAGTTTCAGTTATATTCAGGAAGAAGAACTAAAGGCCTTAATGAAAACTGAGTAAGAACTACAAATCAAGGTTAACACTTTGCAGTTCACCAGCACTTACTTTTATTTTCCAACACTCTCTGGGTTCTACACTGACATTGCACTGCCTACTAGAGTGGTTCCCTGAGTTCTATTGAGATTTCCAATTGTAAATTACTGTAAAGTGGACTCATCACCTTGTATCTAACTCTCCCACGAGCACCACCATGCACCTGGGCTGAACACACTCCAGTCCTTGTCACCCTCGCCCCTCAACCTCACCCTATAACCCAAGTGTCCAAATCCCCCTTTGTAGTATTTCCTTCATTCATTTCATTGCCATCCCTAAAGCCATTACTTTTTGAAAAGCCTCAAAACAGTCTGCAGTAACAATTCCTTCTATACTATCACGGCTACCAGAAGACTGGCCACTAAATTCAGTATGAACTCCTCCACGTGGCATGCAAAGCCCTCCTCAATGCAACTCAAACTCTCACTTCTAGTCTTTCAGTATGCTTTCTACTACAAGACACCCTTATTCCTTAACACACGACTGCCTTATTCCTGCTTCACCAACATGAACATTACCTATGCTCGTCAAGCATCCAAGTCTATTCTTCCTTCAAAGCCCAAGTTTAAAAACTGAAAGCTTTCATTCTAAAATCAGGAATAAGACAAGGATGTCCACTATCACCACTCCTTTTCAACACAGTTCTGGAAACGTTAGCCAAAGCAATTAGACCAGAGAGAGAAATAAATGGAATAAGGATAGGACAGGAGGAAGTTAAATTATCATTATTTGCAGATAACATGATACACTACATAGAAGACTCCAAAAACTCTACCAGAAGACTCCTAGAGTTAATAACCAAATTCAGTTGCATGGCTGGATACAAAGTCAATACTCAAAAATCAATAGCATTCTTGTACACACAAACAATAAACTTATTAAGAGAGAAATTAGGGAAACCACACCCTTCACAATAGCATCCAAAAAAAAAAGGAGACCCAAGAGGTTATCAGGAAATGGAAAGATATCCCTTGCTCATGGATAGGAAAAAACAACGTAGTGAGAATGGGCATACTTCGAAAATTGTTATACAGATTTAATGCAATCCCAGTCAAAGTATCATTTGATTACCTCACAAAACTAGACAAAACATTCCTAAAATTCATCTGGAACCAGGAGAGATCTAGAATACCAAAAGCAATCCTGGGCAACAAACACAAGTCAGGATGCATCACAATCCCTGACTTGAAATTATACTACAAAGCTACTGTGATGAAATCAACATGGTACTGGCAAAAAAACAGACCTGAGGATCAGTGATACAGATTAGAAGATGCAGACACAACTAAAAATACTCAACCATCTTATTTTGACGAAGGGCCCAAACATGTTCACTGGAAGAAAGATAGCCTTTTTAACAAATGGTGCTGGAAAAACTGGCTCTCCAAACGACAAACACTAAAATTAGGCCCATGTCTATCACAATGGACCAAACTAATGTCAAAATGGATCAAAGATCTAAATATTAAAACAGAAACACTAAATCTACTGGAAGAGAAAGTAGGTCAAAATCTTGAAAACATAAGGGTAGGCACAGATTTCATAAACAAAACCCAAACTGCACAGAAACATTTCAAAGAATCAACAACTGGGATTTCATCCTATTAAAATGCTTCTGTACATCAAAAGAAATCACCAATAGAATGAAAAGAAAACCCATAGAGTGGGAAAACATTTTAGCTATCTGTCCCTCAGACAAAGGACTTATATCTGGAACATATGGAGAATTGAAAAAAATCAGACCCCACAAATTCAAAGACCCAATCTAAAACTAGGCATCACAGATGAAGAAATACAAATGGCAAAAATAAATACATGAAAAATGTTCAACATCACTGGTCATTCTAGAGATGCAAATTAAAACAACAATGAGATTTCATCTCACCCCAGTAAGAATGGCTATCACCAAGACATCAACCAATACATGCTGGAGGAGATGTAAGGAAAAAGGGAAACTTCTCCACTGTTGGTGGCAATGTAGACTGGTGCATCCACTTTGGAAATTAGTCTGGAGATTTCTCAAAAAACTAAGATTAGAGGTCCCACTTAACCAGCTATTCCCCTTCTAGGTATTTTCCCAGAAGAATTAAAAACATCATACCACAGCAATATAAGTGCACTCCTACAGCCGGGTGGGGTGGCGCATGCCTATAATCCCAGCACTTGGGAGGCAGGATTGTTATGAGCTTGAGACCAGCCTGGGCTCCAAAGAGAGCTCAAAGCCAGCCTGAACTCATAGCAAGACTGTCTCGAAAAGACAATAAAAAAAAGTGCACTCATGTTTATAGCAGCATAATTTGTCATAGTAAAATCTTGGAAACAACCTAAATGTCCATCAACTGAGGAACGAAGATGTGGTATTTTTATACAATAGTGTACTACTCAGCTACAAAGAAAGATAAACTCAAGGTTTTTATAGGTAAATGGATGTAACTAGATACCATACTCCTAAGTGAAATAAATCAGACCTGCATATGTAAACACAGTATTGTCTCCTAGTGTAAGAACCTGAAAAAGTAAATAAAATCTGAGAGGTAAAGTGGGTATGTGGAAGGGAAAGAAACTACTCAAAAGGAAAGAACAACCAGGACAAGAGAAAGGAAAGGAGGGGAAAAGAAAACACACACACACACACACACACACACACACACACACAATAGCTAAGATAATTGTACTTCTAATTTCTAATGGTTTATTGAAAGGAGCACTTAATGGTTAATTGTTTGATCAATCCTGGATACCTGTATCTAGAAATCCAGGCAACTACTTTGAAGATAACAATATGTAATACAACAGCCATTGTTAATTTCCTATCACTTGTTTTGAAATTTTGTATCGTTTTATTTTGTGTTTTGTTTTTGTTATTGCGCTTTTGTTTTTTTCTCTTTAAAATAAAAAGCCCACGTTTAACGTCACCTCCTTCATTAAGCTCATCTTGCAATGCTCATCTAATGGCGATCTTTCACTTCTAAACTCCCAGGAAATGCTGCTTATGGTTTTCTTATGGCTCTTACCACATGACTTTCTACATGAGTTTTCTAGGTATCTGCACTTTGAAAACAGAAATTATGACAGTAATATTTTTATTTCAGAGAGAAATTGCCCATGTACTCATTAAGAATCCCATGAATATTTGTAGAATTCAAGACTACAGCAAAGTAGCTCTTACTTGAAATAAGGACACAGCATACAAAAATCTGCTGTGAGCTTTTAACATATTGATAAACAGGCAGTGTGAACACATAGGCCTATAAAAATAAATCAAACTTCAAGGGAAAGAGATACTGAATAAGGAAATAAGAGTAAAAAATTGCACAAATATAAACCAAACTCACCTCATTTTCCTGGGCAAGTCCTAAAATTTCATCCAGTGTGACAAATGTATCATTTCCTCTCACTGCATCTTTCTCCATAAATCCAAGATGAATATCAGTTGCAACTAAGATTTTAAATGTATTTTCATCATCACTGTATCAAAAAAGAAAAATATTTGAGTGCTTTAAAGGATGTTCACCCAAAAGAAACCTAAGCACAAAATAAATAACAGCAGTTATGTATGGAATAAAATAATTTTCCTACCCTTAAACTTGGCCTGAAATTTTGAAGAATTAAACTAATCTTTAAAATCAGTTTCTCTAGCCACTACACTAATTCAATTCAGAACAAATTTTAAAGGATTCTGTAATTGCTTCAGAAATGTATAACCTTATTATAACAAGTTTTATATACTATCGTACAACTCAAACCTTCAAGCTTGCTTGTTCTCGTATTCTGTTCCATCATAAAAACCCAAAAGGCCTTGCTCCTTACTTCTAAACTCGGCTTACCTGATTTTGCACATTTCTAGGAAAATCACATTTAAAAAGTCTTCCTCCAAGTTTAAAAGTATGTTTTAGGGCTGGGGATCTAGCTCAGTGAAATAAGAGCTTGCCTGGCAAGCACAAGGTCCTGAGTTCAATCCCCAGTACCACCAAAAAAAAAAAAAAAAAAAGGAGATTTTATATTATATCCTAGTAACTTACATTCAGACATCTGAAAATGCCTGACTCCTCTCTACATGGTTACTTTTTCATTAATAAATTTTGTGAAGTAAAAAAAAAAAAACAATACAACAAATTATTTCAATTTAAATGAAATTTGGTAAAGGTACTTTCATATGAAGCAGCAATACAATAGTTATTAACACGCTTAAATTTAATGTAACTTTTAATACTTTTATTTTTTTCATTTTTTATTTTCTGAGACAGGGTCCGGCTATGTTGCCCAGGCTATTTCTATTGAACCAGAAGAGTTCAAAAAAAATTTTTTGTGTCTATCTCCAAAATCCAAATCTTTATATACAAAAAAATTTAGCAAGATTTTTCTTTAGAAACTTCAAAAATAATATGCACAAAGTTCTAAATGCTATACACAAACTTTTTGGATTAGATTACTACATTCTTCTATAGCAATGTGTTAAGTATTTTCACAAAAATTCTCTCATTTAACCCTCAAAATTAATCTGAGAAAGGCATTATTATTCCAATTATACAACAGAAGAAACAGACAAGGCTTAGGGAATTGCTGACTTGCCCAAGGCGACAGCAGCTTTTGACCAAAGACTTAAAACCACATGAAAGACTTGCAAGTCTAAGGTTTTTCCATTTAACTTTTATAGTCCTTGTATTTATATACATTTTATTTAATTTATTTGCAATTCAATCAATAGTAGGGCAATTTTTTCCAAAAATCTACTTAAGTAGAACTGCATTAATAGGATTTAATCACAAACATTTAAGGATATTTACAGCTTCAATATTTTAAGACAAAGCCTAAGAAAATAAGCTTACATACTATAGCAATATAACAAATTACTGCAAGATTCCAAATTATAGCACTGTCTTATCCTCTGGATAGTAAACATATAATTGAGACTTTTAAACATTCCAAATATTCTTTTTGATGACTAACACTTCCTGTCCAAAGGTAAATTTATTTACTGCTAATTAAGTACGTTTTCTTTTAATATGCTCATAGCTGATAGATTTTAAAAAGCAAAAGTCACAATGGATTCCAAAAGTCACAGACTTACAGTGTATCTGTAGGACTCATTTTTATGGCCAGTTGAGCTCCTCTGAGACCAGGTTTCTCTGCAACTACCCCTGGGTGTTGTGTTCAAGTATATCAGAAAACTCACTCCATTCCAAATTGTACAGAATTCTAAAAACAAACATCGTAAAACGTATTTTTAGAAAAGTTGTACATATTTAACCAACATGAGTTAGGTTGCATAAGATACAGACTTCTTAAATAAGCTAACTCGCAATTTTAGAAAAGTCCTATTTTCGTCTAAGTACTATACTTTTTTTTTCATGAGCTAAGAATAGAAAATAACATCTCCAGTGCCATTCTAGCTTCACCATTACGGTTAAACGTATCTCCTATTTTCTTTTACTCTTACTAAAAATAAATGTATATTCAATCAATGGGGGTGAACGAGTCACATTGACTCTAGTTCAGCACACAACCCTGGAGGTGCAGAAACGTTCAAATTGCATGCGGAGATCATTGTGAAGTCTGGAGGCAACGTCGTATTTTAAGACTCTGAAAAGTACAGGCTTGTTTTCGGAAGAGAAGGACCCCATATATATAGCTAGAATAAACAGGCAAACACGTGGTCTGCGGAGAAATGCTTCTGAGCGCCAGCAGGACAAGCAGCTGGATTTCCGAACTAGCAGCAGCAACCACGAAACCCCTTTCAAGTTCCCGGTTCCTTCTGCATTCCAAGACTCCGCACGTCCCAGCTGCGGGACTCCGAGGTCAAAATGTGAGCCCTCCAGACTCCTCACAGAGAAGGGCTTCGGCCCCAGAACCTGTACAACTAGGAGGATAAAATCCCCAAATTATCCCACACCCAGACTCTTCAAAGCCTCACCTCCGCGTCCGAGACTGTCCTCTGTTCCGCGAGAGGAGCGATATTCGCAAGAAAACTCAGCAGCGCGCCCTGAAAACCAGCAGGGCCACAAACCCGAATTAGGCGCGAGAAAACCGTATTTCTCGCGATACCTTATGATACCCTAAGAGGCCTCAAGTCCTTCTTGGTTCTCATTGGCTGCTGAAGACGGCGAGGCTGCAGGAGCAATAGCAGCGAGGCCCCGCCCCAGTTAAGGAACCAATCCTGAGCAACCGGAGGATAGACCCGGAAGCTAGACTCACGGCCGCAGTTTTCCTGTCTGTTCTGAGTCTGTCTGTGTCTCCCTCTGACCAGATTTTTCCGGTTAAGAGCTGGTCGTGTAGAGGCGGTCGCCTTTCGACCCTGCCCTGTACCTGAAAGTCTGGCAGCGGGGATGATGCTGGGGAGGGCGGAGGCGGCTTCCTCACCCTGGGCTGTTTGGAAGGCCGCAGGCGTGATTCCCTGGCCTGTGAGTGACCGGCCTCAGCCAGAGTTGGCCTGGCGGCCCGCATTCCCACTCCTCAGACTATTTCCCACTTCCTTGTTTGTCGCCCTTGGATCCTGCATTAGTGCAATAAAAATAAATGTGGAGCATTTTAATTGGAAGATCTAGTCGTTAAGTAGTTCTTGGTCTGTGGCAAATTGTTTTAGTCTATCCAGACCTCAGCTCATTCACCTGTAAAATGGGCTTACAGCTCCATCTGTCGCGGAACTATTTTTGAGGCACTGGCAGAGATCGAATCGCTCTCCAAATGGAAGGTGCTCTTTTAAGTTAGAAAACACTACTTCCTGATGGGCTTTCATTAAATTAAAATCCTGTTTTATTTTACACCCTGAATAAGGAGATTCCTCAGGGTTTGGCTTTTTAAACTAAATGCACCAAGAAAATTTTATATGTAATTTATTACATCTCGAACTGTACATTCAGAATTTATATAAAGGGAGTTTCTATGAAAATGTTGAGGATAAAAATCTTTATATAATTACAAGTGAGCCTTAGGTTATTTATTGGCACCTAAATTTTTAATGAATTAATGATCACTTTTGTGTTGCAAGTTTCAGGAAATAGGTTGCAAATAAAGGTAAAAGTGGAAAATCCAAGACAATAATGAAACAAACAGCAATTTTTATGGGGTCTCAAAAGAATATAAAGCTAGATAGGCCTTATAGATTCTTTCATGTGAGCTTTACAGTTTGCAATGAAGTTATACGCCCAGAGAAGTTCCTGAACATGAATGATAGATTTAAATTTGAGTCTGGTGCTCTTGCCACTAGTAATAAAATTTAATAACACATTGAGATTGTACACTGTTAGGCAGGTAAAATTACACAGAACAATCTCAGTGTCTTAGGGCTGTAACTAACTGGATGATCTCAAAATTGAGTCCAGGCAAAATGAAGAGACAGGACTTTTAAAAATTTTGATACTACAAATACTTCTTAATGCCTGATAATATGCAGGTGGGACCTAAATCTAAATTAAATCTGGTCCCTGTCCTGAAGTTTATAGTATTTTAAGATGCTAAAACTGAAACTTAGTTGATGAAACAAGACATACTATAGCACCAAAAACAGGAAAAAAACATCCAATGAATGAAAGGATCGAGATCAGAAAAGACCAAGGATAGAGAAAGAATGAAAGACATAGCATCTGAAATCATTTTGAAAGGCTGGTGAGATTGCAGCAAATACAACTTGAAGACCGGGAAGTAATATGTTTAGAAAATGAGCATGGTTCTGGTTTTCTAATTGATTAAGGCATATATGCTAGGTAACTCTTAAACTGACACTAGTTTATAAATTAATATGGCACAAGGCCAGCGTGGACTACACAGTCTCAAAAAAATAAAATAACGGCAGCCCAGCACTATGAGCACCACCTCCTTTAAAAAGCCTTTAGTCCTTTGAAATGGCTGAGTCATGGCCCTTATATACTCGCAGTATCTGCATATGGTCCAGTCATCGTACTTAGTATGTTGTTTTCACAGTCACCTCCACTAGATAGTAAATCTTCTTTTTGGTCTTTTTGAGACAGGGTCTCACTGTGCAGTTTCCGACTAGCCTTGAGCTCTCTTTGTAGGCCAGGCTGATCTCAAACTTGCAACGATCCTCCTGCCTCAACCTCCCTGAGTGCCGGGATTACAAGTGTGAGCCACCACACCCGGTATGACAGTAAACTTCTTGAGGTACAGACTGGGTCTGTTCATTATTCAATCCCAGTACTCAGCCATTCTGTTCATACTTGTTGAGTGGCATGAATGACAGCGTGATTGAGTTTAAAACAAAGAGCTATGGTTGCCTGCCGGTGAACAAGACTGCTTTTTAAAACATCAGGTTTTCCCAGCCTTGAAATTATGGAAGTAGAAATAGGATAATAATTATAGGTGTTGTAATAAAGATAGTGCATTTTTGTTTGTTTGTTTGTTTGCGGTACTGGGGATCGAACTCAGGACCCTGCGCTAGCTAAGCAAGCGCTTATTCCACTGAGCTATATCCCCAGCCCAAGATATTGCATTAATAAGAGATTGAACAGATATCCTTTTAGGGCAGTGATGGCGAACCTCTTAGTGCCCAAACTGCAACCCAAAACCCACTTATTTATTGCAAAGTGCCAACACTGCAGTTAAATCTGAATACTGAGGCTATTGTTTAGAAAAAGCCACTCATACATTAACATCTTTTGTGTTAAAAACAGTGATACATATGGCATAGGTTTGCCACCCCTGTTTTAGGGGCTATTTCATCTCTAAGAATTCTTTAAAGTTACTTTTTAGGAACTAGAAATTTTGTTTCTGATCTATGTTATCTATGTTTATAAAAATCTTTACCTGTATTGGTTGTTTTAGTTATACTATAAAAACTTGAAGCATTCATCATTCTTAACATAATAGCATAATACCTAAACCAATATATTCAATTATTATATTCAAAATAATAGTTATAGCCATTGACTTAGTAGAGGAAAACAAAAAATAAGATGTGCTAGACCATTAAAGATCTACAATAACTAAACTGTCAACACTAACATTTAGTATATTTAATGGGTGTCATGAAAAAGCCCTCAGAGTTTAGATAGTCTGTTTCTACGTGTTTACTGAACTGTTCTCTGTGCTATTAATAAAGTCTCAGTTACTATTTATCTAATTTTGTGTTTGTGTTTTCAGATCTTGATGAATAAAATCGAATTGACATAACTCATCTCGACGAAGATTATACTCTTAGTATCATAAATGTTATTTATGTAGAATAGTTGTAAAATAGAAAAAGAGGAAGTAAATGATGATGGAAAACTAGACCCAGAGAAATCCTCAGACTTTTCTGAACGCTTTAACCTACTTGGATTGTTGGAAACACATGGATGCCTTACCCCACTGGCACTCAAAGCCATGGGTAGGCAATTCTCATGAGGACTAGGAGGAGCAATATGAAAAAAATGAAGAGTGGTGTCAACTGCAAGAAAAAAAGTGGAGAAGATCCAAGCCAACTGCTTTTTTTGGGCTGCTGAAAAAAATGGGGTGAAAATAAAAAAGGGGAGAAACCGTAATGTAGTAGGAAAAACAGTGGGTTTAGAGCTTGCTCTTGAACCGTAGCTGTTCTATTTGTATCTGGGCAAATCCCACAGTTCGGGGGCCTCTAGTTTCTTATCTGCTTAAATGGCTATAATATCTGTTTCTTTCATACAGAATCGTGAGAATGAAAGAACTATAAATGAAAGTGCATACTAGGTTACAAATTATCAGGTATTACTTGAAAATTTGAGAGTAACTACAAAGATAGCAAGCAACCACTTATATAGTTAAATCATTTCTATTGTTAGGATCATCCTTCAGGTAAGTATAACTTAGGGTACATGGGATGGAAATTAACATTTATTAAATACCAACTAACAGCCTTACTGCATTGTTTGATTTAATCCTCAAGAATAATAATATTAATTTGCCCGAAATCATTCAAATAGAATTAACAACACAAATCTACTCTTTTCACTTGGCTTCTTTCACTTCATTCTCCCATATCTGTGTTAGTAAACGATGCACATAACTGAAAGGGTCTACTGTCTTTCAGTAGCCTTTAACCCAGCAGAGGTCCACAGAGCAAGCTGAAAATCACTGCCTGGTTGCATGTCTCTAATGTTATACTCAGAAGCAGTTGAGCCCTCTAATCCATGGATTTCTTCGTCACCATTTTATTCTTCTGTTAAATTTCAAAGACTACATATATGATCATCCTATAATCAATTATATTTTCTTCACATTTGAAATATAAAATAAATATAATTATAACATATGTATCATTCATACAGGGCCAAAACTTTTGTGCAATAAGCCTCAACTGGATCAGGAATAAATGTATGGTTTGATATTCAGAGAATCGCACACTTAGAAGCAACTGAATATAGTTACCAGTAACTTGTTCATTACTAAATCAGTTGCCCCCCAAAAAATGTAACATATTCATTTGAAAGTCATCCACTAACAAGTTTATGTTTAACTTACATGTAATGCTACTAGAAAATGGGGTGGAAAAAACAGGAATTAAGATGTATTATTTACATGTACCAATTCCCCACAAGGAATATAAACACGTACTAGTAAAATGAATAAACCTGCTGGATAGCTTAAGCTTTACGGCTTTGCTTTTGGTGGGTTTTTATAAGACCTCTGTTTCCTCCCAGTGCAGAGACTACTTTCTGAAAAGGCCACTCATGTGAACACCAGGGAGGAAGATGAGTATATGCCCCTTCATCGAGCAACCTGCTGTGGAAACTTAGACATCGTCCGGGAGCCGGTCACACGGGGCGGATGTGCACACAGTGACTGTGGATGGCGGGACACCTCTGCATGGTGCCTGTAAATGGAATAAATGCCAGAGTGGCTTCTTTCTTACTTCAATGTGATGCAGCAATCAATGCTCAAAAGGCCTCTTAACCCCTTTACATCTTGCTGCTGGAAACAGAGATAGCAAAGATACCCTGGATTGCCTCCTGATGAACTGTTACATCAAGTCCAGTCTGAAGAACAACTTGGAATCAACTACATTTGATATTGCCTCTAGGACAAGTATCTATAACTACCTCTTTGAAATCTTGGAAAGATGTACAAATTCTTCAGCTCAGTCTTAATGTTTCTAGTAATTTTCTGAAGTACCAGTGCCTCCTTTGTGTGAGATATAAAATATTGCCCTAATGCAAAATTGACATCAAAAGTCTTACTATAGAAACTCAGTGATATTCGTTGTGTTCTTCAAGTGAATTGCCCGACCTAGATGTCAAAATGTATGGTTTTTGTTTGAGTTCTTTTGGTACCAGCAGTCAAACTCAGGACCTTGCACTTGCCAGGCAGGCACTTATGCCACTGAGCTCTATTCCTGGCCTTCAAAATGTATTTGAGAGTTGCCTGGATGTATCTTTAATGATTTTGGTGGAGTTTGTGATTTTTACCAGAAGTAATTTTAACTTGACACAGGTAATACAGAAACTAAAGATATTTTTGGTACTGATTCAAGAGAAATGTATTTTTAAATATCCCAAATCCAAGATCTTTGTTGAGTATTTAGTATACTGACATGCATTTTTGTAAGATTGGGTAACTCAATTTAATTTAAAAGTCTTAAATTCACTGTGCAGCTTAGCTGTCTTTCCATATTATAACCAATTGCTTTCCTCCCAAACCAGAAAAACTAATATGTTAGGCACTTGAATCTTTATATGTTAAAAAAGTTTTAAAAAAGCACTTTGATCTTTATTTTTTTAAATGTAGGCCATCTGTAGGAAAGCAGTTGTTTAATCTATGAATGTTGGGCTGGGGATGTAGCTCAGCAGTGCAGCACCTGCCTGGCAAGGGCAAGGCCCTGAGTTTGATTCCCAGTACCAACAAAGAACATAGTAAAAAAAATGAATGTCATATACTGCCTCCTTACCACAATCACATGGTCCTGTGAATAGCCCTACCTCACTCTGATCAACCTACATGATCTTTACTCTTACAGTGAGTCAGTGTGATCTTTCAGACATATACACACCTATACCTTGCTCCAGGAGATTTTAACACACTTGCCTCCAACTAGTTTTTCTTGCCTAATCTTGCTGGATTGAACACTGCTCAAATAATCTGTTGAGTTCACAGGAAGTACTGATTTTCCAAGGTCCTCATGTTGTGTAAGTCATTGCGAAGACAAAGTAACAAGGATAAGGAGCTCTCGAGACTGAAGGGTGATGATTACATGGGGACTAGAACCACCAAGCGGCTCAGCTTTCTCTAAAAACCATAGTGTGGGTAGTGACCAAAAGCATAAAAGTAAACATTCAAGAAAAATAAAGTGCAAGTTTTGACAATGAAAAGTCATGAATCCTTTTCTGAACCTGTGCATAATTTTGTTAGCGTATTTATTCAGACAGTGTGCATTTAATAATCTACTCTCTCAGTGTGTCCAGCACTGTTTTCTATTGACTATTTAGCCCTTCTGTGACTATTCCCAAAGGGTCTTCTCTTCTCAACACTAGACTCGAACTTACATCCAAGGGAAAGGAAACTAAGTCAATTGTTCTTTACATCCCTTCCCCACTCTCTACCCCCAGTAAAGACTCAGCCCAGGGCCTTTGCACTGTTATATCCCCAGTGCTTTTTTATTTTGAGGCAGGGTCTTGCTAAGTCCAGGCTTAGCTTGAATGTGTGATCCTTCTGCCTCAGCCTCCCGGAGCAACAGGTCTATACATGTACACCACCACCCTCAGCTTGTTAGTATATTTACATTTTCTGATTAATACATGTTTGCTGTAGATAATTGTTACACTTATGTACATCACACATCTTAATTCTTTTTTATCCCCTTCCCTTCCCATCTCTCCCTGCTCTCTCTAATTCTTGTTCCCTGTCTGTTTGAAAAAGCTCTACAGTGGGACTATATTTCCTTTTTTTTCTGTGATTTTCTTCTTTTAAATCCCTCTTCCCTTTGTTGCCTACTCCCACCTTCATCTCTTGTTCTCCTTCCCATTTGAAAAAGATTTCCCTACTTCCTATTATTTGTCTTTATTTTGTTCTATATATTTTTAAAATGGCTGGCTCCCTAAGTTTGTCTCTTGAGCCAGCCCACATGATTCAGTTACCTTAGATGAAATAATGTTATTTGGTCAAGTATATGTGTCAGTTTCTTGGTTAAGATAAAATTGGATCACCGCAGAAAATTCAAAAATAATAAATGGACTGAATCACTGCGACTATTATTTTGGAAAATGTCGCTAGACTGTGCCTTAGTTTCACAGTACTAACATCTCTTACACAGGTTTTGACAGAACATGAAAGGTTACTTTCTGTTTAATCTGCCCCAAGTAAGTGATACCAAATGATAGGTACGGCTGAATGAGAAGGTGGAGTAGGACCCTGTCTCCCTGCTGACAGTGGCAGGTTGGTTACCTGAAAGTCATGGAGCCTATGGCTGTATTCTCAGCCTGTGGCTCTATTCTTCATTGGAATTCTTAATGGGGAATAAGTCACATCCCTGCTTTTATGTAGAGTTTCCATTTAAGTATAGGCCTGTCATAGTCACTTTCTCATCACTGGGATACAAGACCGGACACTCACAGTTTAAAGGAGGAGAAGTTTATTTTGGCTCACATGTTTAGCCTGTACTTGGCATCTCCAAGACAGAAGGGGATGCTGGAAAGGACTGGCAGAGCAAAGCTGCTCACATGGCTGCCAGGAAGCAGACGGCAAAGGGGGAGGTGCAGAGGGATATATACACCCTTACAAGTCATGCCTCCACCTACCCACCTCTTCTGAGTGGACACAACACCCTAACGTCACGTTTAGTATAGCACCCCTGTCATTCAGTCACCTTTCAAAAACCTCATCTGTGAGCCAGTGAATGCTTTGGGTGGACATCTAGATATGAAAACCATAACAAGGCCAAAGAAGCCTCCTTACTTCCGATTAGTTGACTTTTGACTGACTACTCTTGTTTTCAGTCCTCAGTGTGCAAGCAAACTGCATATAAAGACATCCCTCCTCCAGGTTGCCAAGAAAATACGTGGCATAGGTGTTGTCTGCTCCCTTTATACCTTTACCAACGTTTACTGGACTCCTGTCCGGAGAAGGTAGTCACTGAGGGTGCTTTTGACACGCTGGTGCTTCCCAGTTTATGCAGTCTAAATAGCTAAATAGCTTCACTTGCAAATAAAATTTTCACTTAATAGTGGAAAGTTTATCCAAAGACTTCAAGATGAAATCTTTTTTTAATAACTAAGGGCTTAATTTTGTTTTACTTACATGCTTGAAGAAGAGATGACTTTTGTTATTGTTGAAGGTCAATACAACTTATAGGCTTACAGTCAAATTAGTTGGTTTTGCCTTTATAAATCTCAAATATATTTCTCTAGGGAGCCTCTGGCCCATAATCTGCCATAGTGATGGGACATAGAGTCTTCACAGTAGAGATATAAGGACATTCATTTGTTTCTACGCACCTACAACTGTTGTTGGAAGATCACAATCAAGAGACACCCGGACACTGTCCCAAGACTTGTGTCCCACATCAGAATGAAATCCCTGGATCAACTCTATTCCTAATTAACACATATACCATTTTTACCCTACCTGAGGTGGCCCCAGAAATTTATGGAATTGCATAAAATATCTGATTATCAAATCAATCATGCCTTGCTATAGTTGGTTTATCATGCATGGGATGCTCCAATTCTCCTGCAGGATTCCTATGTGGCCACGAAACTTTGTAATATAAAGTGCTTTCTCTAAATGGAAATTAAGATATTTATTTATTTATGTACCAGGAATCAGACTCAGGACCTGGGTTTGCCAGGCAGGTGCTGCGCCCCTGAGCTGGCCCCAGTGAATAGCTCCACCTATGACCACATGAAGCTTTGGGGGCACATCTAGATACAAGCCATAATGATATCTCATGTTGAAATGAGTATGTTGGACATATTGTGTTAAACATATCCTTTTAACATAATTTTAATCCAGTTTTGTTTAATGTGGCTACTAAAAATCCTTAAAATTACATTTTATTTATATTTGATAACAATGATTTAGATCTTTATTAAGGCAGTAAGAAGGATTGAACATAGCCTGTTGATGTTTTTAATTCCTTGAAATTTCCCTGAGGAGCCCCAAAATAAGTAGAAATTATCTAAGTCGTTGTTCTCAAATATAAATAATATGTAATTGTAAGGGTTTTTTAGTAGCCACATTAAACAAAACTGGATTAAAATTATGTTAAAAGGATATGTTTAACACAATATGTCCAACATACTCATTTCAACATGAGATACCATTATGGCTTGTATCTAGATGTGCCCCCAAAGCTTTATGTGGTCATAGGTGGAACTTTTCAGCAGTGGTTGGATCTAGAATGTGTGATGCTGGGTTTAAGGATGTGATGCTGGCATTGATTCATTATGCAATGCTAGGGTTAAAGAGCAGGTAGCCCAGATAGAATACAGGGGACAGAAGAGGGCTGCTGTGTTCACTACTTGCCCCTTGCTGCTTCTTGCTTTTGCTGTCTTCCGCTGCCAGGAGCTATGTCTTGGCCATGCCACCCTGCCATGGAGATAACTGGTTACAGACTGAAACCTCCACAACTGGGAGCTGAAGTAAACTTTTCCTCCAAAAGAACAAAAAAGTTCAAACACTGAGCGAAATAATTTTGGACTGTAAAGAAATGAGATTCTGAGAGAAAGTGTATTTCCAGAGTGGATCCAAGGCCTTGCATAACTTATTGCTTATTCTCTAAGGATCTTTGTGATGCCTATTAAATGAGTCTTTCTTCATTCATACCTATTTTCCTTTTTCAAAATGAGTTCTCATTAATACTGAATAAAAGAAATGAAAACACAAAATATTCATTTTTAGTTTGTTATTCAAAACTCAGGTACATCCAGTAGTCTTCACTGTAAATTTAATGACATGGCCAAACCCTACAGTATCTCTCACTGTAGCAAGATTTGTAAGCCAAAAAATCAGTTTAATGAAAGAAACAGCTTATATAATCAAAAAGTAAACTGCTTCCTAATTTGTTTTCCCTTTTTCTCATTATATTACAATATGTTCACTATTTCATCTCCACTAGAGGTATAGTTCCTAAAAGCTAGGAAAACAAATGGAAAATTAATTTCAGTTCAGAAAAGTTACTATTTTCTGAGCAGTCACTGGAATTCATATACAGCTACATTAACCAGAGGCAATTTTCAATAATCAAAAAACAGAGAAAGACAAAAGTAAGACAATGATCCTGACATCATGAGAAACATTAGGGGCCCAGCAGGTTTTGCCAAACCCTAGCTTAATAACTCATGAATGAAACCTATACTGATTGCAAGGACTAAGAAAATGTATATTGATTACAGCAATTTCTGTGCCTAAGATGTAGCTTTGCTTGGAGAAGCACATAAAGACCTGAGATAAAAATCAGACACTTCAGGGCATGTACCAAAAAAAAGGAGGAGTAGGAAGCAGACTTCCTTTATATAGTCCTGCATATGTATTAGTTGAAATTTGAAGATTTCCAAACCTTATAAGGAAGAAAAAGATATTCGAGTCCTTTCATCCTTTTATTTTTTAAATTTATTTTAAAAATAAAAGGAGGAAAACATAGTAACAAACAGACATCCACTTACAAAATAGCATAAGAACAACATAAACAATACAGAGGTACAAAGTGGTAGGAAATTAACAATGGTTGTTGTGTTACATACTGATATCTTCAGAGTAGTTTCTCGGGAAAACAAATAGAGACATCCAATAGTGATCAAACAAGGAATCATTAACTGTTCCTTTAGCTAAAGCAATAGAAGACAGCAGTACAACTTTTAGCTATCCTGTGTTTACACACATACATGATTTCCCTTTCTTTCCTTTCTCTTTTCCAACACCCTAAGTGCCTTTTACTTTTGAGCATTTTCCTTTTGTTTCACAATGTCTATCATACATCCTAGTTTTTATTTACTCTTTCAGATTCTTATACCAGTGAGACAATATCTTGCTTACACATGCAGGTCTGATTTATTTCACTTTTGAGTATGCTCTCTAGTTGTGACCACTGACCTATAAAAGCCTCAAGTTTATCTTTCTTTATACCAGAGTAATGTTCCATTATATAAAAGTACCACAACTTTTTTATCCAATCCTCAGTGGATGGACATTTGGGTTACTTCCACAATTTAGTAATTACAACTTGTGCCACTATGAACATGGGTACACATATATCGCTGTGATATGATGTTTTCAGATCTTCTGGAAAAATACTGCAAGGGGAATAGCTGGGTTGATCGGGACCTGTAGACCTAGTTGGTTGAGGAATATCCAAACTGATTTCCACAGTGGTTTCACCAGTCTGCATTCCCACCAGCAGTGGAGAAGAATTCTTATTTCTCCACAGCATTGCCAGCATTTGTTATTGGTTGATTTCTTAATGATAACCATTGTTACTGGGGTAAGGTTAAATCTCAATGTTGTGTTAATTTGGATTTCTTGAATGACTAATGATGTTGAACGTTTTTTCATGTATTTATTTGCCATTTGTATTTATTTATCTGAGAAGTATGTATTCATTTCAGCTGCCCATTTTTGGATTGGGTCTTTGAATTTGGAGGGGCTGATGTTTTTTAATTCTTTATATGTTTTAGATGGAAAATATTTGTCTGAGGGACAGTCAGCTAAATTTTTTTCCCAATTTGTGGGTTTTCTTCTTACTGTGCTGGTGTGTGCAGAAATTTTTCAGTAGGATGAGATCCTAGTTGTTGATTCTTTGAAGTATTTCCCATGCAGTTTGGTTTCTGTTCATGAACTCTCTGCCTACCCCAGTGTCTTCAAGGTTTCTACCTACTTTCTCTTCCAATAGACTTGGTGTTTCTGTTTTCATATTGAGATCTGTGATCCATTTTGACTTGAGTTTGGTGCATGGTGATAGATTTGGGTCTATTTTAAGTCTTTGGCAGATGGCAAGCCAATTTTTCCAGCACCATTGATTAAAGAGGCTATTGTTTGTCCAGTGAGTATGTTTGGCCCTTTTATCAAAGATTAGGTGACTGAGTGTGTTTGTGGTTGTGTCTATGTCTTCTAGTCTTTTCCATTGATCTTCTGGCCAGTTTCTTAGCCAGTACCAGGTTGATTTTATTACAGTAGCCTTGTAATATAATTTCAGGTCAGGGATTGTAATTCTACCTGACTTGTCCTTGTTACCCAGGATTGCTTTTGCTATTCTGGGTCTCTTCTGGTTCCAAATGAATTTAAGGAATGTTTTCCCTAGATCTGTGAGGTATGCTAACAGTAGTTCACTGGGAATTGCATTCAATCTGTACAACAATTTTGGTACTATGGCCATTTTCTCAATGTTGGTTCCTCCTAACCATGAGCAGGGGATGTCTTTCCATTTGTTGAAATTCTCTTTGATCTCTTTTTTCAGAGTACTGTAGTTTTCATTGAATAAATCTTTTACTTCTTTTGTTAGATTGATTCCTAAATATTTCAATTTCTTGATGCTATTGTGAAAGGTATGGTTTTCTTAATTTTTCTCTCAGACTGTTTGTTGTTTGCATATAGGAATGCTATTGATTTTTGGGTGTTGACTGTGTATCCAGCTACTCTGATGAATTTGTCAATTAATTGAAGGAGTCTTCTTGTGGAGTTTTTGGTGTCTTCCATGTAAAATATCATGTCATCTACAAATAGTGATAGTTTTACTTCTTCCTTTCCTATTCTTATTCCTTTTATTTGTCTGTTTTGTCTAATTGTTCTGGCTAATGCTTCCAGAACTATGTTGAACAGGAGTGGTGACGGTGGACATTCTTGCCTTCTTCCTGACTTTAAAGTAAAAGCTTTTGGTTTTTGTCCATGTAGTATGATGTTGGCTGTTGGTTTCTCATAGACAGCTTTGATCAGCTTGAGTTAAAGAACATCTATTCCTATTTTCTGTAGAATTTTTATCATGAATGCATGTTGGACTTTGTCGAAAGCTTTTTTTCTATCTATTGAGATGATCATATAGTTTTTGTCTTTGGCTCTATTGATATGGTGTATACCATTAATTGATTTGCAAATATTAAACCATTCCTGCATTCCTGGAATGAATCTGACTTGGTTGTAGTGTACAATTTTCTTGATGATTTGTTGCATTCTATTTGCTAGTATTTTATTGAGTATCTTTGCATCTATATTCATCAGGGAGATTGGTCTGTAGTTCTCTTTCTTGGTTGGGTCTTTCTCTGGTTTTGGTATCCGTATAATACTTGCCTCCAGAAATTAGTTAGGAAGAATTGCTTCTTTCTCAATGTCATTGAAGAGTTTGAGGAGTGTTGGTATTAAGTCTTCCCTGAATTTCTTGTAAAATTCTGCTGTGAATCCATCAGGGCCTGGGATTTTTTTTGTTGATAAATTTTTAATCACGTTTTCAATCTCATTAATTGATATTGGGTTGTTCAGGATTTTTATATCTTCTTGACTCAACCTTGGTAATGCGTACATATCTAGGAATCTGTACATTTCTTCTGAGTTTTCTATCCTATGGGAGTAAAGATTTTCAAAGTAGGTGTTAATGATCTTCTGAATTTCTGTAGAATCTGTAGTAATTTCATCCTTTTCATTCCTTACTGCATGAATTTGACTTCTTTCCATTTTTTGATAAGGTTGGCAAGGGGTTTATCCATTTTATTTATTCTTTCAAAGAACCAACTCTTCGATTCATCTATTTTTTGTAGGGTTTTCTTCATCTCAGTTGCATTAACTTCTGCCCTGATCTTTGTAATCTCCTCCCTTCTTTGGGCTTTAGGCTTGACTTTTTCTTCTTTTTCTAAAAGTTTGAGGTGCAGCATTAGGCTACTTATTTGTTCTCTTTCTGTTTTCCTTATGTGAGATCACCCCTATAATAATAGAAGAACTGCTCAGCACATCTAAAGAAGAAACACAAAAAAAGAGAAGAACATAAGCAGAGTGGAAATTTCCCTCTGAGGACTGCTTTCATTGCATCCTATAGATTCTGGTTTTAGTTCTTCTTTAATTTCTTGTGTGACCCATTGGTTGTTCAGGAGGTTGTTGTTTAATTTCCAAGTGTTTATGGAGTTTTTGGAGTTTCTTTTGAAATTAATTTCCAATTTCATTGCACTGTGGTCATATAATATGCATGGGATAATTTCAATTCTTTTGCATTTAGGTAGGTATGCTCTATGGGCTAGAATGTGGTCTACTTTAGAGAAAGTCCCATGTGCAGCTGAGAAAAATGTATATTCTGATGTTGTGGGGTAGAACACTCTGTATACACTACTAAGTCCATTTGTTTGCATATTTGGTTCAGATCTGTTATTTCTTTGCTGATTTTTGTCCGGTTGACCTATCTCTTTGTGTCAAAGGAGTGTTGAGGTCCCCTATTCCAATAGTGTTATTAATTATGTAGATTTTGTGTCCATTAAGATTTGTCTTATATAGTTTGGTGCTCTGATATTTGGTGCACACTTGTTTAGGATTGTTATCTCATCCTCTTGCAGCTTTCCCCCAACAAGTATGTAGTGACCTTCTTTATCTCTTTTGATTGTTCTCAGATTGAAGTTTACCTTGTCTGCAAACATAATAGCTACCCCTGCTTTTTTCTGGGTTCCTGTTGCATGGAGGATTGTTTTCCATCCTTTCACTTTCAGTCCTTCTGAGTAAAAATGTGTTTCCTGTAGACAGCATAGTGTTGAATTTTCTTTCTTAATCCACTCTGCCAGTCTGTTTCTTTTGACTTGTGAATTGAGGTCATTTACATTTATGGTTATAATCAATGTGTGTTGACTTATCATTGTCATGTTATTACTTGCTGTTGGTTTCCTACTTTTTCTACCTGTTTAATTGCTTGCTCTTCTTCATGGTTCCTTTCTATTGTTCTTCTTGAAGAACAATTGGTCATTTTTTTCTCGGACTAGAATGTCTTTTAGTACTTTTTACAACAATCATTTGGCACTCATGAAGTTCTTCAGTTGTTCTTTGTCGTGGAAATATTTTATTTCTTCATTGATTTTGAAAGATAGTTTGACAGGGTACATCAGTCTTGGTTGGAAGCTGTTTTGTCTCAGGACCTGTAATACTTCACTGCAACCTCTTCTCAGTTAGATGGTTTGTGTTGAAAAGTCTGCTGTAATTCTGGTGGGCTTTCCTTTATAGGTAATCTGTTTATTTTCTCTAGCAGCTTTTAATATTCTGTTCTTTTGCTAGGGATCTGGGATCTTGACTATTATATGTCTGGGTGTAGTTTTATTTTTGTTATGGTTAGTTGGAGTTCTATATGCCTCATTCACTTTATATCAGGTTCTGTTTCCTTGCTTGGGAAATTTTCTGCTATTATTTCTGCAAATATTCTTTCATGTCATTTGTGTTGCCTCCTGCTGTTTCATTGACTCCTATTAGTCTGACATTATTCCTCTTTGACTCATCTTGCAGCTGTTGAATTGATTTTTCCTGGTTCCTTGTTGATTTTAAGAGATCCTTCCTTTCATGATCACTAGCTGTCATGCTGTCTTCAAAATCTGAAATTCTATCTTCAGCTTCATTCAAGTGGTTTTGGCAACTTTCAGTGGAAGCTTTGATTTCCTGGATGTCTCTTTGAATCTGGTTCACGCGTTCTAGCTCATTTCTATATTTTTCCTTTAACATTTCCATCCACTGCCTGTGTTCTTCTCTTTTCTTGTTTCTTCTTTAGATGTGCTGAGCAGTTCTTCCATTATTATTGTCACTTCATTTTTTGCCTGAGATTATGTCCGATTTGATCTCTTCTGTGGCTTGTTGGAGTTGTTTCTTTACTTCCATTGCAGTCATTTCAGCAATATCAGGTGTGTATTTACCAAGTTCTCCTATGTCAATGTCTCCTGGACTTGTTCTGAGTGGGGTGGAGTTCTGAGATTGTATTTTAGTTGTTCATCTTATCATGTTTGATACCAGCTGCAGAAAGCTGTCTCCCTCTTCTCTGGCAGCTCAGCAAAGGCCACTAGTGTTCCTAGTTTTCCGGGTGGTTAGGCTTTCCCCTCAGTGTCCGCTGAGATGCACTGCTTAGTCTGGGGTTTTCCAGCACATGGTGAAGTGTATCTAGTTCTCCCAGGTCTCAGACATGGACTGTGATGTCAGCTCATGGTGGACCATCCGATCCAGCGACCCCTCGCAGTTCAGGGCATGTGTTTGACCCAGAATCCGGTTGCACTGGTGGCACAACCCCAGACCAGTGGTCCTGTGACCTTAGGCAGTTGAGGGCACAGGCAAAACCCAGACACGAACTGCAGGGTCAACAGTTTGTGGACCACAAACTGATTCTGTGTCCCCAGGCAGCTCAGGACATGCACAGGAGCTAGACGCACGGGTGGTGATCACAGAATGTCTGTGTTTGTGACCTCCAGGAGGTCAGGGCACAAGTAAAGCCCACACCTGAACCACGGTGCCAGCAGCTCATGGAGCACCTGCTCTAGTACCTCCCTTGGTGCTGGGCACACACAGTGAGGGGCCACATGTGAACCCTGGTGAGAGCAGTTCACAGGCCTTCTGAGTGAGGATCTCCTGTCTGCATTGGGTGCATGGAGAACGGAGACTCAGACTGTAATGGCAGCAGGGTCGTAGGCCACCTGCTCTGACCCCAGGAAGTAGATGGGAGATACCTGGCTCTCTTGCAGCATAAAACTGGGAATTATGATGTTAGCAGGTCACAGCCCGCCTGATTCTGCATCTCCGATCAGTTCAGTTTGTGCACAGAAGCCAGATACAGGTCACACCAACAGTGATCACAGACTGACTCAGTCAGTCTGTGATCTCCAGGAACTCAGGGCGCAAGTAAAGCCCAGACCTGACCCACAGTGCCAGCGGCTCGTGGAGAGCCTGCTCCAGTACCTCACTCAGTGCTGGGCACATGCAGGGAATGCCCGCATGCAAACCCTGGTGAAGGCAGTTCGCAGGCCTTCTGAGTGAGGATCTCCTGTCTGCGCCGGGTGCACGGAGGACAGAGACTCCCTTTCATCCTTTTTTTGATTGCAGTTTCACCCTTGGATGATCAAAGGTGGCTTGGAGTCCATCCTGAAAGTTAACTGTGACCCATTTCACTGCGCAGCTCAGGCTGGCCTTGAATTTACTTTGTAGCCCAGGCTGACCTCAAACTTGCAGCAGTCCTCTTCCGTCGGCCTCCCAAGTTCTGGGATTACAGGTGTGCACCATCACACCCAGCCCTGGTGTAATTTATTTCGGCAACCACTTTACAAATGAATTCCAAGATGAAGTACATAAAACCATAATGCACAAAAATACATCTATATGTGTTTATCAACATCTCCCTAAGCTCTTTAGCAGGAATGAAATAGCCTTATTCGAATTTTATAAGTTACTATATATCTACAAAATGTGGCACTCCAAACCACTATGATAATATCAGTAGCCAGCAACTAGAGTGCTTTCTGTACGCCAACTGTGCGGTAAGTGCTCCACATCCTTGATCCTCAGGTTAGCTTCTCAGTCATCACATGCAGTAGATACCATTGTCCAGATGAGGAAATTGGGCCTACGGAAGTTAATGCCTCACTGTCATGCAGTTATTACACAATGGAGGTTACATTTCAAACTTTGTGAGCCAGGTGGGGTGGCACATGCCTGTTATACCAGAACTCAGGAGGCTGAGGCAGGAGGATTGCCACAAGTTTGAGGCCAGCCTGGACTATATAGTTAGTTCAGGGGCAGCCTGAACTGTACAGCAAGACTCCATCTCAAAACAAACAAACAAAAAACCAAAAGTTTCAAACTATGATTCCAGCACCTATGTTCTTTGCCACACACTATGTGATATTGACTATATTTGTAAATTTCATTAAGAATTCATTGTTCAGTGCATGTTCAGTGTGTTTTCTTTTGAATTAAGTTCCCACAAAGTTTATGTTCAACTTTAACAACTCTTTTCTTATATTATTTTTGAATGTTACTATTGGAATACTGTTATGATTTGGATAAAACAATTTCCTCCCCAAACTTCATGTGTTCAGAGGCAGGACCTGTGGAAGGTGATTGTATCACGTGATTTACAGCTATTACAGTGTGGTCAGAGACAGGCACTGGGGCATAATCGGGAGATTCCTCCCTTTTACTTCTCCTACCCTTGACTCCTCTCTTCTGCTCCTGTTCCCTTGCCCTTTGCCTGCACTGTGCACCTCTCCCCAAACCCACTGACCAAGGATTGAAAAGTGAGCCAAAATGAACTTCTCCTTTAAGTTGTGGGTGTTGGTATTGTGTTCCAGTTACAAGAAAGTTAGCAAGATGCACAACACCGATTAGCCTGACAGAATTATAATAACAAAAATTCCATTTTCTTTCATACTGCTTTTATGTGATTCATGGTAGTTTGAGGACATAGAAATTACTATTAAGAGCAAATTATATTTGTTTTTGAAAGCTTAGTAGATCTTTTAAAATCTGATTATTTATATCTACATTTTAAGTATGTATGCCATTTATTGATATATAAAATATACACACTACATTACCCATGTACAAATTTGTTAATTTGGTTTCTCCTCCCATGTAAAAGTCCTTGCTTTTTTACTGTACAGAAATTTCTTTTTTTATTGTGAGAATATTTAACATGAGATTTATCTCCTAAAGTGTACCTGTACACATTCCAATTCCCCACCATGAATATAATCATTACGTACTGCAAACATGTACTAATAAAAATTTAAAAAGTAAATGTAGCTTGGAACTCTGGGCAGGTGAGGTGTGTGTGCACTCTGACCTGGATCTCTGGGTCAGGGAGGAGCTCGGCCCACAAAGCAGCATCTGAGCAGTCTGCCTGTGCAGAACTCTGGGCAGGTAAGGCTTGTACACGAGTGCTCCACCCTGGAACTTTGGGTCAGGGAAGAGCACGGTCCACAAAGCAGCATCTGAGCAGCCCACCTGTGTGGAATTCTGGGCAGTTGAGTTGTGCCCGCGCTCCATCCTGGAACTTTGGTGGAGCTCAGTCCACCAAGCAGCATCTGAGCAGCCTTCTGAGCAGAACTCTTGGTAGAAAGCTTAAGGGACATTTTCCTGAAGAGAGGGAGCCATTGGAGCAGCCTTTGCAACAGACCTTTGCCCACTGAGCTGCTTGGGTAATTTGTAGCTCAATACTTTTCATCTGACATCCAAAATGACAAGACAGAGGAGCAAAACGCAGCCACAGAACTCAACCCCACCCAGAACAAGTCCTGGAAACAATGATATAGGAGAACTAGGAAGCCACATACCTGCAATTTCTGAAACGATCGCATCTGAAGTAAAGAAACAACTGCATCAGGCCATAGAAGAGATTAAAGCAGAAATAATCTCTCAGGCAAAAAATGAAGTGAAAATAATAATGAAAGAAATGCTCCACACATATAGAGAAGAAACAGATAAAAGAATAGAAGAACACAGGAAACAATTGGAAACGTTACATGAGCAATTTAGGAATGAATTACAACAAATGAAACAGGCCCAAAGAAATTGCCAGGAAATGAAAACTTCCACTGAAAGCTTGCAAAACTGCTTCAATGAAGCCAAAGATAGAATTTCAGATCTTGAAGACAGTGTGGCAGCTAGTGAGTGAGAAAGGAAGGATCTCATAAAGTCATCAAGGATCCAAGAAAAATCAATCCAACAGCTGCAAGATGAGGCAAAAAGAAATAATATCCGAACAATAGGAGTCAGTGAAACAACAGGAGGCAACACAAATGATATAAAAAGAATATTTGCTGAAATAATAGCAGAAAATTTCCCAAGCACGGTAAAAGATACTGAAGTACAGTTAATTAAGGCATATAGAACCCCAGCGAGCCATAACCAGAATAAAACCACACACAGACATATAGTAGTCAAGATCCCAGACATCCAGCAAAGGAACACAATATTAAAAGCTGCTAGAGAAAAGAAACAAATCACCTATAAAGGAAAGCCCATCAGAATCACAGCAGACTTCTCAACAGAAACCATGAAATCAAGAAGAGCTTGGAGTGAGGTATTACAGATTCTGAGACAAAACAGCTTCCAACCCAGACTGGTGTATCCTGCAAAACTATCCTTCAAATTCAATGGAGAAATAAAATATTTCCATGACAAAGAACAACTGAAGAACTTCATGAGTGCCAAACCAGCATTGCAAAAAGCACTAAAAGATATTCTAGACAGAGAAAAAAGTGACCACAATCTCAAGAACAACAATAGAAAGAAGCCTTCAAACAGAACAAGCAAGTAAACAGATAGCAAAAGTAGGAAAACAGCAACAAGTAAATAGCATGACAAGAATAAGCCAACCTATAACTGTTCTAACCATTAATGTAAATGGCCTCAATTCACCAGTCAAAAGAAACAGATTGGCAGAGTGGATTAAGAAACATAATTCAACGACATGCTGTATACAGGAAACACATTTTACTCAAAAGGAAATCCACAGGCTGAAAGTCAAAGGATGGAAAACAATTCTCCATGCAACAGGTTCCCAGAAAAAAGCAGGGGTAGCTATTATGTCTGCAGACAATATAAACTTCAAACCAAAAACAATCAAAAGAGATAAAGAAGGCCACTACATACTAGCTAGGAGAAAGCTGCAAGAGGAAGAGATAACAATCCTAAACATTTATGTACCAAATAATGGAGCACCAAACTTTACAAGTCAAATCTTAACATACATGAAAAATCAAATAATTAATAACACTATTGTAATAGGGGACCTAAACACCCCTCTGACGTAAAGAGACAAGTCAACTGGACAAAAACTCAGCAAACAAATAACAGACTTGAACCAAAGTTGTGAACAAATGGACTTAGTAGATGTATACAAAGCGTTCCACCCCACAACACCAGAATACACATTTTTCTCAGCTGCACATGGGTCTTTCTCTAAAATAAACCACATTCTAGCCCATAGAGCATATCTACCTAAATGCAAAAGAATTGAAATTATCCCATGCATATTGTCTGACCACAGTGCAATGAAATTAGAAATTAATGACAAAGGGATATCCAAACCCACATAAACACTTGGAAATTAGACAACAACCTCTGGAATAACCAATGGGTCACACAAGAAATTAAAGAAGAAATGAAAAAATACCTACAAACAAATGAAAATGCAAATACAACCTACTGGAATCTGTGGGATGCAATGAAAGCAGTCCTCAGAGGGAAATTTATTTTTTTTTCAGAAATAGGATTTTATCTATCACTATTAAAACTCTGGGTTTTAGACAGACTCTTGGACCGGTGGTTCACATCCATCAGCTCGCTCAGCTTTAGCTCCAGTCTCACCCCCAGTAGCTTTTCCAGAGCTGCTACCTTCACCGTGAAGCTCCATGAGTTTCCCCAATTCAAACCTGGGCTTCTTCAGCATTTGTACTTTTCTGACGAAGATGTCATGAAGCGGGTAAATGGACTGGCAAGCCTTCTCTATGTCTTTCCCAATGCTGTCTGGAATCCTGGCAAAATTAGTATCTAAATCGGAGTCCAGGACTTATGTCTTTTCCATTACATCCTCAGAGGGAAATTTATAGCGATGAATTCATATATAAAGAAAACAGAAAGAAAGCAAATAAATAGCCTAATGCTAAACCTCAAACTTTTAGAAAAAAGGCAACAAGCCAAATCAAAAGCCCAAAGAAGGGAGGAGATTATAAAA
>PVLD010013390.1:0-56250 GCA_004027595.1 Dinomys branickii | reverse complement strand
TATCTCATCTCCCTCCAACTGCGCCATGTCAGATCTGCGATCCCCTCCTCCAGAGGAGGTTCTGCTTAGACTTTCCGAGGGTTTCACTTCCTATCTCAGATCCCTCCCGAGTTCAGGATATCCACCTCCCTCCTCTCTGTCCTTCACATGTTGCTATATTGCCATGTCTGAGTGGCATTCCTCCGGGAGGTTCTCTCTCAGCTGCCCACCCGGTCACCATGGGTTCATATAACGTTCATCTATGCAAGCAGTATGGAGACACTCTTGTTGCTCGCATCAGTAGTCTGGGGTGAGTCTTAAAGCCTGTGGACTCGTCTCATTGCTGTCATCCTTTAATTTGTTAGTGTTGCACTGAGTCCCAGTGATGAGGAAAATAACTAAGATGGATTTTTGTGCCAAGAGTGGGGTCATTGCTGTTTCATAGGATGAGTTTGGAAAGGCTTAGACAGGGCAGCTGCAGGGGTAGCCACCACAGAATGCTGTAAGCCAAGCTTGATGGGAGGTTCTAGTCAGAGATCAGACCAAAATGCTGATAAAAAGGCAGATCATACAGTCCAGAAGTTTAAACTGGGCCAGAGGAGTGCATTAGCAAATGGACTCCAGGGCATGTGTGTTAGGCACTGGCAGAAGATCTGTCTAAATTTACTTATATTGTGAAAGTTTTAGGAGACTGGATTAAGGGTGGTGGGTTAGTTAATCTGGCAGAGGAAATTTCAAGGCACCTCAACATTTAGGTTATAGCACAGATACTGTTGTCGTCTACATTGTGAATCAAGCCCAAACAGCATAGCTGGCTGATTCTAAAGGTTTTGAGCTTCACCAGCAAAGAAGCTCCTCTCAAGTTGTGGCTCTAAAGGTGCAACAGAGGAGAGTTTGATTGTGGATAGTATTAGAATTAAAAAGAAGCCACGTTCTATCAGTCAGAATACGAAGGGTACCTAGAGGGCATCTGAGGAAACAGCAAGACCCTGCCATTTGGTCTCAAAAATTAAGAGCCTTTGCTTTGAGAAGGGCACATCTGATGGAGAAAGGACCTCTACGGAATCCATTCTCTGGGATTTGGTTGACATGCTCAGCCATCCACTCAGAGACCTCTGCAGCCACAATGCAAAGTGGCCTGGCTACTTCTCAAGTTGATGGCAGGACTTGGCGCCATCTGTGAGGAGGTGGTTTTGCAGGCATGCTGAATGTAAATGTAATGAGGTCATGGAGATTTCCACCCAGATTTTAGAAGCAACGTGGTAGTCCAGGCAGTGTGCCCCCGAGAAGGCAGTATATGAAAGCGTGAATGTGAAGCCAAAAGTGCAGTGGAGAACTGGAGAAGGGAGGCGAATGGAACAGTTAAGGAAAACCACAAGCAGTGACCAAAGCCAGCCCAAGAGAGAAGCCAGGAAGAGTACAACTGACGCTGCCATAGTGGCAGTATTGCCCAAGCTGTTTGGGGTTTGCACCTTGCCACAGCTTACCCCCACATGCTGGACACAGACCTACAGGATTAAATAGTTGCCCCGTTGGGTTTTGGTCTTGCTTTGGCCCCATTCCTTTTTATCCTGATCATTCCCTTTTGAAACATGAAAGTTCAAAATGCTTGCCTTTCTTTTTGGTTTTTGCAGAGGTTTGTGGCTAAGAGTGTGCCTAAGTCTTGGAGGAGATTTTAGACTTGGACTTTTCAGCAATCCTGAAACTGCTGGGAATTTGGCAACTCTTAGAGATGGATTAAATGCACTTTCCCTAAAGAGTCCTGCATGAAATTTTCAGGGGGCTGGGGCGGAATGTTATAGTTTATGTTCAGATGTTCCCCCAGCGCCTCGGGTGCTCATAGACAGGGCTTTGGGGAGAGAGCGGAGTATGGAGTATTATAGCTGACTCGATGTTTGGAGGTGAGGTCTGGTCAGAAGTGGCAGATTACTGTGACCTGAAAGGGCTTAGCTCCTCCCCGACACCTCCCTTCGCTTTTTCCTGGCTGCGTGAAGTGAGCAACTCCCCTCCGCTAGGCCCTTCCACTACACTGCTTCTTCCTGGGGCCCACTGACCATGAGAGAGCTGCATCTCATAAAGTGTGAGCCCAAATAAACTCCCCTCCTTTAAGTTACAAGCCTCAGGTATGGTATGTTAGGGACAAAAAATGACTAAGACAACATTCAATCTGGGGAAAAATGAAGATTCTTCTGTTCGCGGCTGGAGAACCTAGACTTTAGGCATGTATTTGGTTTGAGAGACTGGTGAATGTCATTAGAAGGATATAATAGCTGTGATTTTTATGTTTTTCAAAATTTAATGTGTTAGGGCTTTCAATTATCTCAATTATCAAGGATTATTTAAACTGTGATTCACAATCTCTAATATGTTTAAGAATCACATCTTGTTATGAATAAGGACTCCTGGCCTCCATCCTCAGGGATGCTGATTCAGTAGGAATCTAGATTACAATTAATAGTTATGCCATGATACAACATTAGAAATACATACTTATATAGGTGTTCTGAGGCTTGCACTTGGAGATACAATGACCTCTGTGCTAACACTGTAATCATTTGTAAGCTGCCCCAGCCAGTGTGTTCGATATGCCTACAAAAAGGATTGAGTGACTCAGAGGGCTACACCATGCCCCTGAGTCTTAACTCTGTGCTGCCAATACTAAAACGTACGTTTCATTTTAACCTGACTCAGATGGCAGTGCTGCTATTCCTGTCTGCTCTTCTGTGAAGGTAGACACAGGAAATTCAGTCTGGAAAAATAAGAGCGTGGTGTAGATGGAAGGGTGTGGCGAGCAGAACTCTAGCAGAGGCTCTCGGAATGTCATGCCTCTCTCCCCACGTATTCTTGGGTGTGCCTCAGCCCTGTGTCTTTGATTCCTATGGTGCCCAGCTGGGAGATGAAAACAGAAAGCCCTGCTGAGAAACCACTTAGCTGTGGAGTTAACATTTCCTCTTATTCCTCACTTGAAACTTTCGTGATTGTCCTTATTCGGCTCAATACAGATATGGAAGTAAGGCCACAGGGGCCTAGTGAGAGCAAATATAGCTACTCACTGCCTGGCCTGCCCTGTATTTTGAATTCTGTGCAGTATTTTTGTACAATTTCCAAATGATGACCATTTTTAAATTCCCCTGGAATTTCATTTATGAGAGCCAAATTACATTTTTTAAATAAGCTCAGACAATTTCATTTGGATTTAGCATTCCCTGTATTCCTAGAGCTGTAATTGGCACCAAAAGGCAAACAATTGTGTCTTCAGTTTTATTGGTATGGCAATGTTGTGTTCTTTCCTTACCAAATTTTATGACTCGCTCACTGTTAAATTGACTTGAGACTTCTTTCTTTGACACAATAGCACAAAATTATTGGAACCTAAAAGCAATGCATAATCCTGCAGCTTACTTTTGTAGAAATGAATTTTTACCCTCATTTTTGTTAAAGATGCTATTTTTTTGTCAGATTTGAATTAGATTCAGAAAATTATGATTTATACTTGTCTCTGAAGACTCACTCTTACCATTTCGTTTCAATAACCACATGGTACGTGCAAAAGCAAAACAAGATAAAACAAGCAAGTCAAGCTACTACATTTGTAAAAGGTAGAAAATGTGATTTGAAAGCATGGGACAATAATGTATTTAAAAACACTTCGAAGTTTAAATAGTGTAGATTCAAGCATAGTTTCTCTCATGTGATCTCAGACTAGGAGGGTAATTTTCCATCTAAAGAAAAACATTCTAACTTAACTCTTCTCCTGGAGAATTTTCATGGTACTTCCAGGAAAAGAAAAAGATTCAAGAATTTCCTTAGGCTGGTGTTCTCGAACACATTGTACCTTGAACGCTCTGTACATTCTCAAAAATTAAGGAGGATCTCAAGTACTTATAAGAAATTAAAAATTAGAAAAATTACATATATTTATTAATAGAAAAAAACAAACATTATATGTTGACATGAGCAAAGAAAATGTGAAAATAAGTAAAGTTTTCAAACCAACAAAAAAAATTGTATAGAGTGCAGGAAAATATCTCTGCCACCCCCGTGATAACAACCTGTTGAAGGCTTAAAACCCAGAAGACTATTAAAAGGACTTGAATTGTTATTAGTTGGTTATAGATTGAATAAACTCCATTTCACATGCAGCAGCTATAAAATGAAGTATAAACTGTGCTTGCCTTATGCAAGACAAAAATCTTAGATAGACTACTCAATCTGTTAAGCCTAAGGTGTATCCCGGACAATGGGTTGAGAGATGCAGAAACTCTGCTGCATCCTAGGAAAATATTCTGAAGTTGTTTTGGTCTTGTTTTGTTTTGTTGTCTTTTTGTCTTTTTTGGGACAGGGTCTCGCTCTGTGGTTCAGGATGGACTTGAGCTCACTTTGTATCCCAGGCTGGTCTCAAATTGGAAATGAGCCTTCTGCCTTAGCCTCCTGAGCACTGGGGTTATAGGCGTGTACCACCACGCCCCACTATATTCTGAAGTTTAAAGAAGAATGGAAAAAGAAATGCTTGTA
Organism: Dinomys branickii; assembly: GCA_004027595.1. Classification (NCBI taxonomy): domain Eukaryota; kingdom Metazoa; phylum Chordata; class Mammalia; order Rodentia; family Dinomyidae; genus Dinomys; species Dinomys branickii. The sequence goes on along the minus strand of PVLD010013390.1, from coordinate 51,756 downwards.
ATCTCTCCCCTTGTGTTTATTTTGTAATGCTAGTGTGGTTATAAAAAAATACTGTATTTTTACACTCTAATTATACACAGAACCCCAAAATATAATCACACTTTGTATAATTAGTATGCAATATCACCATATATTACTTTAGAAAGGAGCATAATGACTTCTGTAAACATTTTGAAACCCAATTGTTTGTCATTTAAAAAGCATGTTTTTAGGCTCAATAGTCAGAACTAGAAATATTGAGTAAAAATAAACTCTGTTATTAAGGTTAATTTCATTTGTTTTTATTTTTTTAACTGGGCCCAGCAGAAAACTTTAAATTACATATGTGGGTAATGTATTTCTATGGAGTGGAACTGATCCATAGGATATAAGAGGAAAGCAATTGATAGAAGTTAAAAATTAAATAAACAAAAGGAATGTAACATGTACATATTACATTTTCTAAGATGGAAAATGTTGGAGTTTATTAACATTTTCAGAGTATAGTGAAAGGAAATTAAAATATTTTCTATAACAAATCCACTTTGGTGGTTAAGAACACTGACCATTTTCCAGCCCACGGCCTAATCACAGACTATTACTACTTGAAAAAAATCCTTCCATCATAAACTGGGTCTCTTTTTTGTAAAAGCTTTAATGAGTATTTTGCTTATGCCTCAGGACTGTCATTGGGGCCAAATGGGTATGAAAGAGGTGAGTTTTAATTTTGATATAGTCCTGTTTTCCCTTTCCTAAGTGACAATAGTTTCAGTCATTTTTCAGTTGGTTTTTTCCTCATTGATCATTTAGATGAGTAGACCTTGTCCTGCTCAGAATAAATATACAGAAAATAAGCATTGAATGCCTACTGATCTTAAACAAAGAAGACATTTTCTACTTCTTTCTTTCTTTGTCTATTTATGCTACTACTTGGGGTTGAACCCAGAATCTTGCACATGCTGGGCAACTGCTCTAACACTGAGATAGATCTCAGCCCTTCTCAGCACTTTCTTTAAACTTTTTAGAACAGGAGAGTCCAAATTTATCACTCACCTTAATACTGATCAGTAATATTCAATCAGTCTTTACACACATCAATATCAAACCATCCTCACACTTTATTTCATATTATTTGAATCCTAGACATCATAGCAATTCATCAGTAAACCTTTCAGTATGTACTTCTAAAAATAAGTATTTCCAAAAGTCATAGTTTTGATAGCATAATTGTTATAGTTCATACATTGTGTCAACTTGGGGAGTCTAGAGATCTGAGTGACTCAGCAGGAAACCAGGGTGCTTACTTTGTATATATCCTGAGCCTGTGGAAGAGGAGGGCATGGAGATTATGTGAGTGCTGCACCCCCCAGGTGGGGGGAGCCTGTTTACAATGTAAGGAATGCTTGCCGCCATTCTTCCCTTTTGCTGGTTGGTTTTGCTGTGCTCTGCTTTCATGAACATGATGTGCCACTCTGCCTCAGAACCAGCCAGGTATGGATTGAAAACTACACAAACTGTAAGCTAAATAAACCTTTTCTTGCTTCATTTTGGGTGTTGGGTATTTCATCTCAGCAACTAGAGAACAGTAACCAAGACAATTATCATGTGTAATAACAGAACTAATAATTTTGTAGCATCAAGTATCCAATCAGTGTAAAAATTTAACTACAGCATTCACATGGTTAATATATAAACATAAATTAATATTGGGCTCTAAAACTTAAAAAATTTATGATCTGCTCTGAAAAGTTACCTTTTCCTCTTTGAGTAGATCAATTTTATTCATCTCCTGTGGTGATTTCTGATGAAATAAAAATGTAGCAAAATGATAAACTTATGTCTCTATTACTATAATATTCTTCGGTAGTGTAAAAATACCTAAAACATATTTTATCCCGTAAAAATAAACTGAATTACTATTATGATTATTAACCACTAGATGCCACAGTTGCTTCACACAAGTGAAACCAATGCAGCCTTGATCTGTCAAGAAAAAATGATAATACTGGAAACAGATCAGCAAAATACCGAAGTGTCAGGACCACCCAAAACTTGATTATACCCTCTACAAGTGGCATAAGTTGAACTGTTTACATAAATATTTGCCTTAACTTTCATAAGTGATCAAATTATGATATCCCTCTCTTTAAACTCAATGTACCCTTTTTCCCCTGTGATTTTAAAGTTATCACTAACTCTTTCCAATTAGTGGAAAAAGGAGAGTACTGTGTCTAATCACTCCCTGCCAACAGCGTCTGCACTGCTCTCAGGATAGTTTATAGTAATCTTATTCTAAAGCCGGGAGCGCACTCCAATTCTGACATGATCTCTACCCACAGTGTGACTCCAGCTGTACTGTAATAGCTGCAAGCCTGAGGAGGTAGGAAATGATTCGTATGTCACAATTGTCAAATATGCACATGCTTGAATTTACTAAAAGATTCGAGGAGGACGAGGAGCCAGTTCTATAATTTTTTCACTGTAAATTATTATAATATTAGGAGGTTTTTGTTGTTACTGATTTTCTCAAACTATATCATCAAATTCCTTCATAGAAGTTTTATAAAATGGCTCACAGGTTTACTTATTAAAACCATCTTTATTAGAACCACAGTTATACTGGATACTTTTAGCTAGATATAAGTACCTACATTTATGTTCTCTTTTAATGTAGTAGATAAGTCTTACTCTATTTTGGCATGCAACTAATTATCCTCATTTTTGATGATAAAGAGTTTCCATATAAATTTATTCTTCAACATATCTTTTATCCAAATAAATTTATTTCCTAAAATTCTCCCTAGAACTTATTACTTTACTATTTTTAATAAAAAACATAGTTTTTGGTAAAGATTTTCCAGGAAATTATCTACCCCAAATGTCATATCTCTTTAATGTATGAGAAAAACCACTTCGTTGTCTGTGGGAAATGGAAAATAACTATAGGAATCTTAATAAATATGAAATTGAATTCGTATTAAATTTTCCAAAGCTTCTACTTAGTGCAAATGAGAAAGAGGTGCAGACACTGGACAGGGAGAGGAAAACAATACTTGCTTTTTCTTCTGTTTCAAAGGGAAGGGGTCACTTCAATAACGTTTTAAGTGCTTTCCCTGATTCTACCCTTGTCTGCTCAGGTTTCTTCTCCCCTACAGGCCTTACAGCACTCCAAGAAAAAGCAACTAGATTGGTCCTATATTATAAAGTATAAGTAAAATCTACATCCCCATTCTGCACGACACATTTATTATCACCCAAAATAAAAGCCAAAGTCTTTGAAAATGTCTGCTAGGTTCTAAATACACACTGTCTCATGTGGAGGCCATTAGCTCTCTATGAACATCTAAAATGTAACATGAACTGGGACTTGCTCTAAGGGTATTTTAATTCACAATGGCTTTAAAAAATTAATGCCAATGCAAAGAACATAAAATAGCTTACTAATAACTTCATATTGATATTGTGTTAGAATTATATTTTAGATATAATAATTTGAATAAAAATTACTTTCACCTTTTAGTTTTTAACTATGGCTACAGAAATTTTAAAGTTTAATTTATGATTCTGTATAGTTCTGTTGCACAGCACTGGCCTTACTTGTTAGCAGGTCACCAGTTCCCTCCCATTTCCAAACTCCAGGGGCATCTGCTACCTCTCAATGTGATGCATCTATCTCAGAGACGGTGCTAGGTCCTCCCTCTTCTGAGAAGTCTTCCTTCAGATAATCTCATCCTTTGTTTCCTCATTCTTTTCTATTCTCTGCTAAAATTATCAAGAAGAAGTTTGCTGACCAATCAACTTTGAACTGTCTCTTTCAACACATGCATACTACTACTATCCCTCTCTAGCTTTCGAAAGCACCTACCATAAAACAGGTTATGTATTATTTATTTCTTTATTTACATAAGTACCATCCACACACATTCAAATGTAGGTGTGTGTACTGTACCCTTAGTAGAGTATAAGCCCCTTGAAGTTGTGGTCTGCATTGTTTATTTGTATTTCTTGATAATAGTACCTGGTTGATAACAGAGACTAAATGAGTATTTGTTAAGTAAGTCAAAGAATGAAATATAAAAATAAGATGGTAGCATATGTTTTTGTCATGAAGGAAAGTATTTGAGAATGAGAACTAACATTCCCAAAGTCTACAGTAAACTAAACTCTGTGCTAAGCACTTACATTTAATATCTTAGCACACCCATGCAGAAATGTATTTACAGATAAGAAATCTAAAGCTCATAGAATTTAAAGAACTTTTCCAAGGTCACTTAGCTAGCAGTGAATATCACTTCTATACCTTTCAATTCGTGTGCTCCTAGATTCTCAGGCTAAAGCACACATTCTTGTACTCTCAGAGTACTTGAGCTTTCCCTTCATATCATTTACCAGCATTGTAACCCATTTACAGTGTCGCCTTCTGTGAAGTCTCCTGCACTATGATAAAAGCTTCGCAGTGGAAGGCAGTAAACACCTTGTTGACATCTCCACGTCCAAAGCCACCACCCTTGTCTAAGTATGTCACAAATAAATTAACCAGTGAAATTAACTTTCTCCTCAAATATTCTAAACAGTTCCAGAGTGGAGGGTCTGTGCCCAGTGGGAATTAACAATTTTATAGATCAGTGGCGTGAATGCACATATTACCAGGTGGTTACTGCGGTGCAGTGTGTGCTGGTGTGTTAGTGAACTATTCTTCACTACTGACCCTAGATAGTAGAAATCTTGGGGAAACGCGCTGCTCAGTGTGGTAGCACCTAACCGGTTACGTGGCTATTTAAGTAAGAATGAATTAAAACTGAAAATCCATCTCTTCAATCACACTGGCTACATTTCACTATTTCCACTCTAGGAGTCCTTCTATTGGATAACACTGTCCTAGAAGACTTAAAAAGTTCTGGGAAAGAGACACTTTTTAACCACAGGGGCCTTTTTGTTTGACTGATTTTGCATCCTAACTAAACTCCAACTTTGAGAAAGAGTCCAGTAATACGTACTCCCATGTGTCTCTGGGCAAGACCTAGACATGGAAAAGGAGTTTCACTGCCCAGCAGATGAAGCGTTTAGTCAGACACGTTCATGTGCAGCCAGTGACTGGTGTGGAAAGAACCACTCCTCCCAGGGCTCCGGGCAGCCCCACTGTTCCAGGGGTACTGCCAGCACCTTGCTGGATCCAGCCGTGATGGCCAATGCCATTCAATACCATCTTTTTCAGTCTGATGTGGAAAGCAGAAGACCGAACTGTGAACAGGAGGAAAAGGCCTGGGATACCAGTTGCACCCCGAACTATACGTAGATGTCCAACCTCGCAATGGAATTTGTAAAAGTTCCTTTCTTTAAAATGCTACATACACTTCAGTTGATTTTTTTCACTAAGCAACTAACTCAAAATTAACTATTCTGCCTAATACAATTTAACTTTTTCGATATTCTATTGTTGAAAAATTCCTTCCCTCATTTGAAATGTAAAATGTGTAGTGCCCCTGCCTTAGAATACACTTTAAGACAAGAACAAGGGTGTTTTCTTTTCTGATTAAAGCCATTTGGGTACGAACTCCCTCGGTTTGGGTCATCATGGTATTTACTCAGGTACCTACCACCCTTCTGACACACTGAGCCATTGAAGAGTGAAAATAGATCGTGGTTCTTACCTCTGGGCGCAGGCCACCAGGAGGGGAGCTGAGGGGGCCCACGCCGCAGGCCCCCATTTCCCAACTCCACAGGTGAGGAACACCGGGCTTTTACTTTCTTTGGGGACCAAGCTTCCCTACACCTCATCAAACAGCCTTTCAGGAAGGCATTTCCAGTCTCTTCGGATTTCCTTAAGAGGCCCCGAGCTACAAGGTTTGGGGAACGCCCGGAGGCAGGATGAGAGACAGGCAGCATCGGGACCCGAGGCTGGGGCAGATGGGGATTTTCTGAAGTGAGCGGGACGAGGCGTGGAGAAGGGAAGCCCCGCGTGGCCGCGGTGAGTTTAACGCGAAAAGGGTGAAACCACGAAAGTGGCCCACGGGAGGACCAGGGCGGGCACAGGCGGGGAGGGTCCCGGCCGGACGCGCCGGGCCGCGGGAGGACAGTCCCGAGCGGCGATCGCGCGGGCGGGGTCGGGCCGGCCTCGGGGACCGGGCGGGGCGGGACGGGACCGGGGACTGGGCGGGGAGGGGCGGGACGGGGCCCGGGACGGACCCAGAGCCGCGCAGGAGGCGGACGGGGCGGCCCTGAGGCCGGAGGCGGCCCGGCCGGCCGCGTTTCCTTCCGGAGAGGCCGGCTCCGATCGGCGCGGACGGGGGGCCCGCGCCCGCGCTCCCCGGCCGCCTTTCGCGGCGCCCCGGGCTCCTCCCTCGGCCGCGGGAGCCGGGCGGGCGCGGGGGGCGGGACGAGGGCGGGCGCAGGGAGGGCGGCGCCAGCGCGCGGTGACAGGGTGGCAGCCCGGGCGCGGACGCCGCCGCCGCCGCTCCTCCTCCTCGCCCTGCGGCTGCCCTGGCCGCCGCTCGCACCGCCGCCGCGGAGAACTTTCTCCCCGACCCCGCGCGAGCCGCCCGGAGCGCGGCGGGAGCTCGGCCGGCAGCTGCCCCCGGCAGGCGCGGCGGGCGCTCGGAGCGAGCGGGCGGCGGGCTGCGGCCGGGGCTGGGGCGCGGGCGGCGCGGGGACCCGAGCGGCGGGGGAGCCGGGACCCGCGGGCAGCGCCGGCTCCGCGCCCGCGCCGCTGCGATGGCCGTGCGCTCCCGCCGCCCGTGGGTGAGCGTGGCTCTGGGGCTGGTGCTGGGCTTCACCGCCGCGTCCTGGCTCATCGCCCCCCGGGTGGCCGAGCTCAGCGAGAGGAAGAGACGCGGCTCCAGCCTGTGCTCCTACTACGGCCGCTCGGCCGCCGGCCCCGGCGCGCAGCAGCCGCTGCCCCAGCCCCAGTCCCGGCCGCGGCAGGAGCAGCCGCCGTCCCCCGCGCGCCCGGAGCTCCAGGCGCAGCCGCTGCCCAAGGCGGCGCCGGGAGTTAGCGGTTTTCGGAGCGGCGCCTGGCAGCAGCCGCCTCCGCCGCAGCAGCGGCGGCGAGGACGGGAGCCCGAGGGCGCGACCGGGCTTCCGGGGGCCCCCGCGGCCGACGGCGAAGCCGAGGACGAGGACGGGGGCGCGGCCGGCCCGCAGAGAGGGAGCCGGCCCGGGAGCAGCCACAACGGCAGCGGGGACGGGGGCGCCACCGCCGCGAGCGCCCGACCCCGCGGCTTCCTGTACGTGGGGGTGATGACCGCGCAGAAGTACCTGGGCAGCCGCGCGCTGGCGGCGCAGCGGACCTGGGCGCGCTTCATCCCTGGCCGCGTGGAGTTCTTTTCCAGTCAGCAGCCCCCCAACGCCGGGCTCGGCCAGCCCCCGCCGTCCCTGCCTGTCATCGCGCTGCCCGGGGTGGACGACTCCTACCCGCCCCAGAAAAAGTCCTTCATGATGATCAAGTACATGCACGACCATTACCTGGACAAGTACGAGTGGTTCATGCGCGCCGACGACGACGTCTACATCAAAGGTGACCTCCCAGCGCCTGCGGTCCCACCTGCCCACCTCCCTTTTTCCGCAACCAGCCTCGGCCCTGCCCAGCCCCTCCGCGTGGTCCCCGCCCGCACGTGCTCTCCCACGCCCGGCGGGCCCCACCCCGCGCCTCCTGCAGTCTGGACCTCCGCATACCTGCCCAGCTGTCACCACCGCGTTCACTCTGTCCCCCTTTCCGCCCAGAGCGTGCCCCGTTCTTTACCCCGTGCGGTAGGTGAGGAAAAGGCTCTTCGAGCTAAACCAAACGCCTTTCCCACTCTGCCCTCCTCCGAAAGGCCCCGGTAGCGGTAGTTTCTCCTAGCGGTCCAGAGGGGCGTGTCCTCGGCGGAGGGAGCCCAGCAGCAGGATGCTGGCTGGAGCCAGTCTGGGATGTTAAGGCTTTATTCCTCCGGGCTTCAGCTGATCTACCACCATTTCGAAACTGCCGAGACCGAGGAGTGATTTTCTCTGCCCCAGGCCCTTCCCTGTCCACAGCCCTTTTTTCTGCCTAACTTGTCACACGTGGAATCCTTGAGCACCCCAACCGCTCCCGCGCTGCTCCTCCTGGCCGCCGCGGTGCAGCATAGAGCCGTCCTCTGGCCCTGCCACACCTCAGTAAACCCCTGAGGGGATGCGTGCCTTGTTAGGTGGGAGAGAAGGGGAGAGCCCCTTTCAGTTATGGAGACGCTGGCAACTCCAAGCTGTAGGAGCGCACATTAGGAAGGGTCTTCTCTGGTGTGTCTTGATAGCTCTAGCAGCGACAAGCAGAGGCTGGGAGTCCTTCCCAGAACTACACTCAGCCACAGCTAGAGAAAACTTTGTCAGTTTTAAAGGAGTGCGGCCCTCTTCCCAGAGATGGGCAGGAGCTCTGGCAAGAGAATTTCTAAACTCAAGATAGAGAAGTTCCTTAGAGAAAAGAGTAAACCTTTCCAGTCCAGACAGTTGACGAGATGGGGAGGGATGCAAAGAACAAACAGGGTTGTACAAGAGAGGTTCCTCTGTGCCCTCCACATTCCCGAGCTTCTTGGTCAAAGGGGGGCAGCCATTCCTTAGCTTACGCCTCTACTGGTAGCCTCGTGGCTTTCTCCTGATCCAGGTGGGATCTTTCTCTAGTGCGAGGACACACAGGCAACTCTTTGGGCCCGTATTGGCACAAGTTGCTAATAGAATGTTAATAAGCAGAGATTTCGGCTTATGTTGGGAGAAGGAAAATCATTGTAGTCCTTGCAGGGATGGGAACTATTGATAACTGGACACAAAAATAAAGCATGTTCTCTTATGAGTGCATTTCTGAAACATGCTATTAGGACTGATTCAGAGAAAAATGCTTCTTTCAAAAGTGTGATGTCCCTTTTTATTCATTTTACTTTCTTTTTACGCTGGTGGTAGTTACTACACTATTGGGAAATAAACTCCTTTTCTTACATGTGTCAGTATAATCGGAAAGGTTTCCTGGCAGAAGTGTTACACTTTGCAGAGAATTTCTAGAATTCACCAGCAACACCTGCTTAGGCCATTTGTTTTCACACTTTGGAAGATTATGCTTTAGAGCCTTGAAATACCATATTCTTCCCATTTCTGTTAAGAATGAAATGCATTTTGCATTACGAACTCAATAATACACAGAGAAACTCAGTGTGATGCAGGGGCGAGACATGGGTCAAGGTGGTGACTGCAGATGCCCTGCTTATCAGAAATGACAGGCAGGCTGCTGCCGGGGGATGTGAAGGTGACTCTGCTTATTCTGATGCATCACTGTAGAACAAAAATGCTTCTGAGGGTCTCTTAACTACAAAATTTTATTTTAAGATTATCTTTCCTGACGAACTTACAAACTATGTGGCACTAGTCACACTATTTTGTTTCTAATAAATCTTTATTTTTTCTGAAATGATTCCTCCCCAAGTTAAATTTCAAGATAAAATTCATTCAGGTGTTCCCCAAAAGTGTATGGGTTACATATAATTTTAGTTTAATTGATGAGAAAACATTGAAGTGATTCACTTATCAGGAATAAAATCATTGGACATCAACATCTGTCAAAACCATACTCAATGTCAATATTTAATATCATTTTATACTTTTGGAATTTTTTTATTGCAAATGTAAACAAAAAACTACCTTTTTCCCCCTTACCATTATTTCATCTTTTACTGAATAACATGATTGTTAGGTTTGCTACAGTGTAGGGTGAACTTGTCCAAAAGTGGATAAAATTTTATTAAGATTTAATTAACAACTATAAATTAATGCTTTTACCATAACAGACTAGAATGAGAGGTTTCTCTTCTTTGCAGTTGCATGAAATGTTTGATGAGTTTGATGACACTGTTCGAAGTTCTAGCTTCTACCATGTACATTTTATATGACTATGAAATAGAAGTAGTGATGATTGCCTTTCTCTTTGTAGGTGATAAGTTAGAAGAGTTTCTTAGATCCCTCAATAGCAGCAAGCCTCTGTACCTGGGGCAGACTGGCCTGGGGAACATCGAAGAACTTGGGAAGCTAGGACTGGAGCCTGGGGAGAACTTCTGTATGGGGGGACCTGGCATGATCTTCAGTCGAGAAGTTCTCAGAAGAATGGTGCCACATATCGGCGAATGCCTCCGAGAAATGTACACAACTCACGAGGACGTGGAAGTGGGAAGATGTGTTCGCCGTTTTGGTGGGACTCAGTGCGTCTGGTCTTATGAGGTAAGCCTTGAGCTGCGATGAAAATGTGCAGAGATTACTGGTGCGTGCCATTCCACTGTCTGTGGTAGTGATTTCTTTATTCTGTCTATATCTTTGTTTAGTAGTGATCATAGTAGCTCTTTATGGGCACAAGAATAATGGCAAGGGATTCCTTTCTTACTAGGGCTAAATCCTGTCTAAGGCTCTGGTATTAACAAGACCTTTACCTTAGAGCAGCAGTCCAGGTAGGTGGTCACATCTCTGGAGCACACTACTTCCTTGATTTGCTTTGTTGCTTTTTTTAAATTTACATGTGTGTCCATGTTCTGTTTGTAACAAGAGGATGAACTTTATTTAACAGTAGATTTTATCATGTAGTACTACTGTGCCATGATTTTCTTTTTGGTTACATATAAGACTACATCTGTAGTTTTCAAATGGCTCTAATGTGAAGTTTCATTGGAGATTTTCTAATTTCTGAATCCCAGACATTCTTTAAAGTATCTGAGTTAAATGTTGTTATGATATTGCAGCAATTAGTTTTATGAGGTACTCTGGGATTTTTTTATTCCTTTGAAAATTGGTTTTGAAATGAAATAGAATTTTATTTAAAATATTTGATTCCCAAATAGATGAGCTTAGTAAAAATTGATTTAACACTTAAGTTACATGTTGCAGTTTTCAGTATAGTTTGGCTTTCAGTTATTGGGAGTGTTAGTGTTATGTTAGCTACTTAATACATTTGTAAATAATATTGTAAATCATTTGCTTACTTTTTAAAAATATTTCATGTCAATTATAGAGAATTGTTTTCTGAAAATATATTCCCTGTGAAGTCACTATACCTCAAAGTCACACAATTCCATTTATTTTCTTGCAGAAGCATAATGTCACTTTAATTAATTATACCTTCTTGTATAGGCTTTGTGGTACTTACACTGCAGGGAAGTGTTTCCTATGCTTATTATGGAATGTGAAAATTATTGATAACTGGTTACTTGGAGTATGCATTGTGTAAATTAAGATGATTAAATATTTAATTGCTTTTGACATTAAAATAATAAATTTTCTTTTACAGCACTATTCCATAAGAATGCTTTATAATAAAAATTGACATAAAACATTATAATTTAAATGAATATAATTTAGAATAAGCTAAATATTTAAGCTAAACATTCACTCTAATATAAAACAATCTGAAATATAAAATAAATATTTAATGTAGACAACACATTAAACTATTTTTGTTTGCATGAAGATATTTACCCTGAATGGTTGATAAAAAACTAATTTGCAACTGATAATAAAGATTATTATCATAGTGCATTGCTTAACATCATTTATAAAGTTCTTAACAAACAGTATGCTTAAATGGCCCTTGCTCCAAGTCTTCCCTGATTTTACTATGAAGGTCAGGCACTCACATACCAATCTATATATTTGTGTTCCAAGATAGTAAAATATGAGCATACAGCTCCACCATTGATTCAGTTGATTCAAGTGAGCATACAGCATCAACACTGATTTAATATTTTACTTATATTATAGGTTCAAGTGCTTACTTAGAATGGTGGTTCCAGTCCTACATATAATAAATTAAAATAAAATGATCAAATAAGAATATAAACATTGTTCTATTTTAAGGGAAAAGAAGTTATTGTAGCTGTGCACCCTTTCTGTTATAATAATTGGGATCTTTAACTGATTTTGGAAAAAAAGAAACAAGAGATTAAGTTTTAACTAGAGTGTAACTTAGTGACCACAATATTTTCAGTAATTTTTTACATATAGACATTTAGATTTAGATTGACATTTGTTCATCAATGGCTTCTGAATCATGGTAAAACAAATTTTAACAGTGTTTTTCAGCATTCAAAAATATCTTACAGAGGAGGACTGTCATAGAATGTTGACTTGATGTCTTGCTAAGCTATTATGTAGAATTTACATTGTCTAGGAATGTGGATCTTCAAAAATCACTGAAGCATGTTTTTATTTCAAAAGAAGCATTGATTTGATCCTAAGACAAAGTTTCAAAATCTTAATTAAAGAAATGATAGCAAATTTCATTACTAAAAGATATATTGAAACAATTGTTAATAAAATTACTAAAGTTAAATGTACATAGAAATTATATCTAGGTTTTTAAATACTAGAATGTCTGCGTTTCCTGAAGCATTTGAGTAGGTCAACTGGACATGACTAGCTTGGGTCAGTCGGGTAAAGGACGGTGTGACCTGCACAAATCATCTATCAGCCTCTAGCTGGGATTACAGGTTAGCTGAAACGGTATCCACCTGTGTTACTGTTCACATTACATAAAAAGACCAATCTGTTCCACTTTGGGCTGGGACCTTCCATGTAGGTGAAATTTTACATTTGACCATAAGGAAAACTATGATGCTAATAATTTGTATTTCCATATTTCTTTAAAAAGAACCATGTGTGATAGAATTTTCTTAAAATTTTAAATCTCCTTCATCTGCATCTTCCATAGATGCCAGGATTCTACTTTCTTTTTCCTTCAAACAGAAGTGTTTGAGGAGATGAAACATTCACTGTAGAATATTTGTTACCTTTAAAAGGGTGTGAACAGGCTTACAGACTTTATAGCAAGAGAACTGTACAAATTATTAAAATATATAGATTGTATCGTTTTCCTTGGAGATAAGTTATACTTCTATGAAGCCTAGGAATCTCTTAATATCTTGACTACTAAATTGAAGTCTGCTCAGTCTGTGTTTTATATATCACTGAGGGTGTATTATGAGAAAGGGAGAGAGGACAGACGAGCAAGTCAGGGAGGGACCTGGGGACTTGAGCTTCCATTTTATTACTCTTTTGCAAGGTGCTTGTTAAAGCATTGTTTAATTCAAGTGAGAGCTGCTGTTGTAACAGTGTCTGCCCCATACATTTCCGAAATGATTAAATGAAGTGGTGAAATCGCCCATGCAATGTCTTTAACACAGTATTTAATATAAATTGTTTGAAGATCCTAATTATTATTGTCCTAATGCTATGGCAGTTATATCCTAGTATATAACTTGGATTCATAGACTTAGTTATTGGTGATGGGAATTCACCTGTATCAAAAGGATCAAACTAAAAATAAATTTTCAGTTAGTGATTCAAAGTTTGTTTACTTTTGGCAAAGAATAAGAAACCAGTGAGTCAGGCATGTCTATTTTTAAAAATGCATTTCAAATATCTTCTTCAATGTGTGTATGTTATATGAAATAACTGACTCTTAAGGAAACTGAAGAATTATATTTAATAAGTCATTATTTAATATACACATTTAGAGAATCTCAAATAGTTCAGATATGTACATAAGGAAAAATATTACTATACAGATTTCTAGATTCATTGCCAGAACAGTGGCTCCTTCTTCTGAGTTTTTCTTGAATCTTGGCAGGAAAGGAGGAGCATTGCACACTGTAGTCAACTCAAAAGAACACCCAGAAGTTTGTCTTCTGCAGCTGTTAGAACTTCTGGATGTTCCTCCAAGCTTTAAGACAATGATGTGTAGCTTCAGTTCTGCAGGACAGTAAAGTCTTGGTTGTCTGGGCAAATTCTTCTCTCCTGTTGTCTTCTTGCTCTGTTTTTTCTGACTTCTCCTCCTACTTTTTCCTCTTTTCTTTTGCTTTTAGTAATACCTGTAATAAATTACACATGCATTTTGATACGTACCAAATCAGATTCTCAGTAAATGAATGTGTTCATGACAGACCAGTCCTAATACCCTAACATCACAGTCTGTTGTACCCAGACCTCCCCACATGGCCTGGCCTCTTCTGAAGACAACCCAGAAAACCCGATGAGCCTCAGAAAGACTGGAGCTCTCTGTGCCTGAGAGCACTGGAGAATATCAATAAGATTCTCCATTCCCCATTTGGGATTAGGGACCCAGTTTTTTTTTTTTTTTTTTCCTTTGTACCAGGAAACGAAAGCCTCATGCTTGCCAGGCAGGCCCTGTGCAAGGCAGCCAGTTTTTAAGGCCTCATGGGCAGTATTAATAATCAACAGACTGCAATGCATGGGTTGCTGTTATACTCAAACGTACCTTACATTCTGTAACGAAAGATTCCTAACTGGAGCATGTTCATGAAAAAAGTCATTGCCATCTACTTCCCGAGTGATAGGATTTATTCTTTTATTGGCCAGGATCACGTGTTTGGTGGACATCTATCTCAGTTACTGTTTTTCTAGACCTACAATCTGGCAGCTTGGGCGCTGCATATGGTTATCAGATACTGTTTGGCACAGGAAGTGATTCTAACATTTTTTCTTTTCCTTTTTGATTATTCAGCAGAGACAAGCAGTCCTCAGTTTCCTTCATATCCTATTGCACATCAGCTTTTCCTTGCATATTTATTTGATCTGTCTGGCTCAGGCAGACACAAAAATGGTGATTTTTTTTTGAGCCAGATAAACCTCATGTTGCAAATTTCATGAAAATTTCCTCTGTAAAATGAAGTGACTTTCCAGTGAGAATGAAACGTACATTTTAAATATCTTAACTTACAGATGAATTAATATTTTTCAAATTTGGTATTTAAACCTGTGTATCATAAAATATAGTTAGATTTTACTGTAAAAAGGCTTTCAGCAAATAACAATGTTTCCCACTACTCAGAATGTTTGTATGTTCATGTCTTGTTTGCATATTAGCAGAATTGAGAGTTTTGTTGTTTTTATCAAGATCACTTATAATCAAGCATTTAAGAAAATGTTAACCCCAGGCCAGGGATGTAGCTCAGTGGTGCAGCACCTGCCTGGCAAGTAGGAAGTCCTGAGTTTGAGTCCCAGCATCCCCCCCACCCCCCAAAAAAAGAGGAGGAGGAGAAGGAGGAAGAAGAAAGAGGAGAAATGGGGAGGAGTGGGGAGAAGGAGGAGGAGGAGGAGAAGGAGTAAGAGAAGCAGGAGCGGGGAAATAACAGTAGTAGTTGTGGAGGAGGTGGAAGAAGAGTGCTTTCAAATCAGTGACCCCAGCTAAAGCCAGACATAGTGGTACACACCTGTAACCCCAGCACTCGGGAGGCTGAGGCAGGAGGATCTCTATGAGTTCAGGGGCAGCTTGGGCTACATAGCAAGGCTGTGTCTAGAAAAAAAAAGATAATTCCAGTGGTTTCTCTCCCTGTGAGGTTTGTATTTCACCTGTTAGAGAATCATTCTGAGACAACTGTGCATTTTCCAGTTTTGTATTTGTAGTAAAATGAGCCCAGGGAATATATATTTATTTATTTCCTTCAACTAAATGTCATTTCAAAAAACCAGAGTTCTCTGTTGGTAAAAACTTTTCTGTGTTTTTACAAAACCATTACCTGTAACTAAGCAGATTTTTATTCTGCTCCTTAAAGAGTTAACTTCCCATCAATGTGTCCTAGTTTCAGTCCTGGCCCACTGAAAGTTATGTCCATGCCAGTAAATTCTATATGTCCTGGGAGTGCTCCCCTGGGCTCAAACATAATAACACAGACCTATGCTTTAAGGAATCAGACTGAACATACGTTTTTTAACTGTGTCTGTTACGGGTGAAATGTCCATGTCATATTCATAGGGCTGTTGCACATCCTTCGTAGCTTCTTGCTGTTCCTTGCAGACTTTCCTCTTTTCTAACTGCTTTATTATGAACGTGGTTTAGGCCCCACGAGTATGTTAATATATATGAGAAAGTGTAAGACAAGGGGTTTGGTTTAAATTTCAGCCTTTCAGAAAATCTTTTCTTGACTCAGTCAGAATTTGATTTTTAACTTCACTAAAAGCAGTAAGCTTCTCACACCTACTCTTTCCACCCCCGTCCCACTTGTCAGATGAAATCATCCTGCATTGATTTTGTGAAATTTCTTTGCTGCCACACATTTTCTGCATTGTACAAAATAAAATTACACTCTCAGTGGATGGAAAAGCACAGTGGAGTTTCTGCATATTTAGCCATTTAATTTTTACTGGTAACCAGTACCTTACCACCTGAATTATAACAATTTATACTTTCCAAGATAGTTTTCAACAGTTGTAAAATTATTAAGTTGGAAAAATAGTGCCACACAATTTAAAATAAACTCCATGCTAACATATACATATTACTTTAAGAACTGCGTAATTTCCCTCTGTTTTGGATCACAGATATCCTTGAAAAAATTTAAAGTAAATAGATATTTTGTTTAACAAACTTCATTAGAATTAGAAGATACCAACACTTTGAATTAATAAGCCTTTGATATTATTGAGTAATAAGAAAAACCTAAATAAACTGAAACCTTGAGGGGTGGTCTTTCCTTGCTGTCCTGGGGTTCTCTCTATTTCCTATCAATGTGTATTTAAAGTCATTCTGTCTGAATGGTGTGCACAGGTATGGCACAGTAAGTACAGGCTTTTATACTAACTGAATGGAAATATGAATTTTTGAAAACTTAACAGGTGCTATTTTACAGCTAATAGTTGGATGAATTAAATTTCTTAATTTTTTGAGATTCCAAAATTGTTATTTATCATTTATAATTTTGGAAACTATCTTTCTTTACAGCCAATCACATCTAGGCTTTATATTATCCGTTTTACATTTATTTGCTTTTATTATGAGGCTGTTTACTTACAGGGTTCTTACATGCCCCAAAGAGGTGGTTTAAAGAAATATGATATTAAAATTAATATACAATACCATTAAGTCAAAGTGTGATGAAATCGGAGGAAAACAAAAATTACAGCAAAATATGCCTAAAGCATAACAGGTAAGATTGGACTCCTGTTCTCTTAACATTAAACATGGCCCTAATGTATCCAACCTGCTGCAAACTCCTCTACAGAATGAAGGGGGTTCTGGGTGATGTGGCAGATTGTGGCCTCACAACCACATCTGTAACAAGTAGAAAATTTTGTCTCCTTTGGATGTTTCTCTTGACTTAGTGTAAATCAGGGCTACAGCACAAGAGGGCAGTTCTGCAAAGGGAGTTCAGTGTGGAGACATTGTGAAGTGAACCACTGCTTGATACATTGCTTGCTTTTATTTTAAAAATTAGAGTACTCAGGGAACACTCTCTGGCTATCGCTCAAATATTTTGTTGCTATGGGCCAGCGAGCACTTTGAACTGTGTATGTTCGTTCTGTGGTGAGAACTCGAAGTGTGGCTCCTGTGCCGCTGGTGAAGATTAGAGCTGTGGTTGCACTTTGCTAATCAGCGGGAAGGGCGAGCTAGAAACTATGCAAGGGGGAAGCTACCCGAACAAGGCTGGACGCGCAGCCCGCCGCGGGAGCGCAGGAGGGACCAGAATTCCGCACACTTGCCTAGTGCTTCAAGGGTGGATGCCTCCGTACTGAATGAACTCTCGGAAATGTCGGCTTACTTTTATAAACAGTCCTTTAATTTTATGATAAAATTTACGTGAACAAAATATCAACATTTTAATTAAGGATATGCTTTAGTAATCGAATATTTTATTATATAGAAATAAATTAGGTGAAGGAAGGATATTTAATGAAACAAATTGAGCGTTCTGCCTTAGAATTCAGTCGTCTCACGCTCTCCTTGCCAGCCGGTGCATTTTCTCGAATACGTTTGTGGAGGCCTTTCTACCGGCCAGGGCGGGATGTGGGCCTCCCTTGGCCCCTTGGAATGCGCAGGGCGGGGGCGTCAGGCTTCTACCCCCTGTACATCGCTCCCAGGTTTGATACGGAGCTGGGTTCTCCTCCTTTTTCATCCGTTTTCTTTTCTTGGATTTTTTTTTTTTTTTTTTTTTTGTCTTTTTGAAGCAGGGTCCCACTGTGCAGTTCAGGCTGGCCTTGAGCTCACTTTGTAGCCCAAACTGGTCTGAAACTCTCAGCAATCCCCCTGCCTCGGCCTCCCAAGTGCTGGGATTACAGGTGTGCGCCACCTCGCTGGTTCTTGTCTCCTCCTTTTTAAAAGAAATCATTCTAAACCATGAAAGCTCCAGCTGGGTTGGAAACTAACCTCAGAGCTGGGATACAATCACCCTCATTTCGCTTTTCCTGGTTCCCTTAGTTCGATTCTCTTTCTCCTGTTTGTGTTACTATCCGTTGAGAAAAGTAAAGACATTTTAGTAACTTTATTGCCTAGTGATGTACTTAATTCCTGTTGTATATGAGGAATCACTAGGTATTCCTTTTTAATTAGCTCTGGAGCTAGGCTATCTGGTTTAAAGATTCATTCACTAGCTGTGTTGCTTTAGACAAGGTATCTAACCTCTCTGTGCCTTATTTTCCTCATCCACTGCATGGATTTAATAGTCAGTGCGTACTTTATGGAATGGCTGTTAAGATTAAATGAGTCATGGGCTGGAGACACAGCTCAGCGGCACAGCGCCTGCCTGGCAAGCGTGTGGTCGTGAGTTCGATTCCTGTTATCAAAAAAAACAAAAAAGAACAAAATTAAACTTCCAAGATTAAATGACTCAGTGTGTATAGCCACATTTAGGGCACTTCCCAGCCGGGTTTAGTATTCTACAACTGCTAGCTACTTTTGTAGAAGCAGACTGGCATAAAATATTGCCACAGTTAAAGAGCCCTCGGGATGAATAAAAGGGTCAGTAGACTGAAAGCCCTGGAACACCACATGGTGTATGATAAGCCATGTATAGTGTTAACTATAAGTAATATTTATTTTTCTAATTTTAATTCTACATTCTTTTCCCTTTTAAGAGCAAGGAAATGCTGAGTGGAAAGGATTTGAATTTTTATATCTTTTTGCCATATGTGCTTCGCTATATCAGGGGAGGTGTTGATTCAGTGATTTTTGATGCTAACTTCACAGTGTAATCCCCAGGGGACTTAGAAGAAATTCTGATGCTGTACGTGGCCTCTGAACCATTCTAACAGAATCTTTTCAGGTGATGCCCACAGCATGAAAATCGTTTAAAATTTCCTAAGTAAATTTACTATGACTATCTGGTTTAGATCACTATATATATTTTAAAGTTAGTTTTTATATTTATATGCCCATTTAATTTTAAAATTATTTCTTTAAAGTTGTTTGCTTTGTTTCTCATGTGCGGAGTTTTCTGCATTTCTCCTCTTATCTGTTACTCATTTGTTTCAAAAAGGTAGGCCCCACACTTCAAGACAGTGGACACAGAGTCACGACTCACAACTTTATGCTTTCTCATGGTCTAATTTTTATATTGTGGTTATCATTTTATTTTTTAAAAAGTCAGAATGGATTTTAAAACACTCTTGGACTGTTTTTTATTTATTGAAGATGTCAGGTATTATAGCTGTTTTATATTTGTATGGGGCATTGTAAAATTTCTTAAAACACAGGCAGAATGTTTTCATTGATTTGATTGGTCTAACGTTGACTTGTTGAATTGAAATTTTAAAATGATCAGAGTATTGTGTTTGGTTAGTTGCAGAAGTAATGCCTTTTAAAATTTTTATGTTATATTTATTTGTTTGTTCATATTTTTGTTTTTGGAGTACTCAGAATTGAACCCAAGGCTTTCACACTGAACCACATCCCCAATACTTTCTAATTTTTAATGTTTTGAGACAAGGTCTCATTGAGGTGCTAAGTTGTCCGGGCTGGACTCAAGCTTGTTATGCTCCTGCCTCAGCCTCTCAGAGTGCTGGGAGTACAGGAATGTGCCATTATGCCGGGCTGGATTTGTACATTTAAAAAAATACCTTCAATAAGTAACGTTGATTTATCCAGTCATTATCAATCAGTATTTCCATGCCCTCTGTTACAGCTGACTGCTATCCTGGAGGAGATTATCGCATATAGGACGGGGAGCAGTGCCCGATGAGAACTGGAAAGGGCAGGGCTTCTTCTGAACCTAAAGTCATGTATGGGGGCGTGGCCACATGAGTAGGGATACAGGGGCAGTTACAACTGGTAGAACAGTGTGATAGAGAGTGGATGTTCGGTTCAAGCATATCTGCATGGAAGAGAAATGAGGAATGAAAACCATACTGAGAGTCCAACTATGGAAGGACCTGTTACTCTGCTCAAAGGTTTAGGTTGCATGCTATAGATCAGTGGTTCTCAGAATCGCTTGGGGGTGATGTGATTAGTCTGCAGGAAAACCCATGTACAGAATTGTTAAAGCTTTTCATAGGTATTTTTAATGAGCCATTAGGATAGAACATCAGGTGTTTAGAGAAGGAAGAATTTTGATTAGGTGCTCGCTATGATGAGATTACCTCCTAGTGTTTCTAACTGGGAAAGGCATTGGAGGCCTCATGCTTAGGAATACATGACGGCTCCTACCTGCACTCCCAGTGAAGGGTGAGTCTTGATAAACAGAGGAGAAAACAGTGAGACGATGGACTAAAGAGCTAGTAAGGAGAGAAAACTGGCAGGGCTGGTGATACAATAGAGGTGTTGGAGTACAATGGCGAAATTTAGGGTGACACCGAGGTTTTGGGCTTGGATGACAGTATTCCAAGGTAGGTTATATAGGACACTGTATTTGGGTAATTGGTGTGTTTCAGAATTGGCAGAGGTTAGGGAAATTGCTATTTTAAATCTCATTTATTATTCATCTATTAAGTTAAATCTCATTCATTATTCATCTATTCAACAAATAACTTATTGATCATCTAATCCTCTTGGAATTCTTCCAGGTATTGGAATTTCAGTAGTCAAAAACATAGACCAAAAAAGTCCCTGTTTTATTTACTAGGGTCTGAAAGAAAATAAATGAGGGTAGGAAGGTTCAGGAAGGCATGGCAGTGGGTGTGCAGTTAAATAGGCTGGCTGGGCAACTCGCTGAGAAGGTGCTATTGGAGCCATGGGTATCTGAGGGAGAACATTTCCACACAAGGGACCGGAAGTGGACAAATCCCAGGGAAACGCAGTAGCCAAAAGTAGCCAGGTGGCAAAGGAGCCTAAGGGACCGAGAAAGAAACGTGAGATTGAAAAGGAAAAGAGATGGGGAATGGAGGCAGATATCACACACAGCTTTGTGCCTTTCTGTAAGAACCTTTTAGTAGGAAAGTGAAGCCCACATAGTTTGAACAACTTTCCTGGATCAGGCTAGCAGGTTGCTGATTCACTGGGAGTCTTACCTTACGACGTAAGTGCATTTTTCCCAAGCAAACTTCATTCATAGTTCAAGCAGTTACTGTTTCACATTCGTGTAAAAGTCACACCACAAATGGGCTGGAGGTAGCCACCGCTATGCCCAGCTCCTGGGCACGGTGTGGGGCCTCATCGGAGTGAGTGAGGGTCCCAAGTTGAAACAAACTGAACAACAAATTGAAACCCCCATCTCAAAGTCATCTAAATAAAATAAACGCTGTCATAGCCATAGAATGACACATTTTAACTTCTTCAGTATTTGATTTTTAAACATGAGTCCTTTAAAAATTTACTTAAAATGTAAATTGTATTTAGTGACCTGAACCAATAATATTATGAAATGGTTCAAAACCATAAAATTGTGTAATGAAAAAATTTTCCATTTCTGTCTTGCATGTACTGCTAGAGTTCCCTCTTCCAGTAAGACTTTTCAAGACCTTTGCAGTTTCTGTTGTGTATAAGACAACTTATTTCTCTGAGGTGACCCCCTGTCCATACAACGGTGTAACAGTGCCTGTTAATGGGTTATGGGAGGTCTGATGAACACTACAAGTGTCAGTGTTGCCTGGGTGAGAAGCATAGCAAATCCCCAGGCCGCCGACACCAACAGTTTCTAGTGTGCATGCCCGTTACCAAATGCATGAGGAACAGTGGGACCAAGTTTTGACATAAAAATGTAGAGTACCAAATTCGACACCTTTCAAAGCAGTCAAATACCAAAGTATGACCATACTAGATGTCATCTCCTCTCTTTTAAAAATTTTAATGCCGCCTAGCATTTCAAAATAGCGCAATTATTACTTTCAGAGAAGTGCTTTCATTTCTGGGAGAGTAAAAAAGAAAATGGACCACACAGCTTCTTGAATCAATATGTAAACTCCCACCTTTCCCAGACTACTAAATTGTATTAAAAATAACTAGCCCTTCTTAACATCTTTTTCATTTATTCTACATTTGTCAAATACCTGCTAGAAGTGATATTTTGCTGGGTTTTGGGACAGGTGAATTCTGTGTCCTTGTGGAATTTATAATCCTACAGAGAGAAATATAAGCAAATAAATAAATAGAATGTCTTTTTGGTGAAACTGCGGTTTTGTACTTAGGAACAAAGAGTTCGGTTTTATGCTTTAAATTTGAGGTACTTCTACTACGAATACGCTTGGAGCAAGATAACCTTAGACTAATTACTGAGTCTATAACTTAATCAACCTTCATTTCCCACTCATATAACTGCTAAATTAAGATTCATGAGATTCTGCTATGCTTTAAAATTTGGCATTTCTCATATCTGATCTTTATGGTGTTTTGATACTCTTTAAGATAATTTCAGAGACTTTTGAAGTTGTGGTAAATCAAATTTTGGCAAGACTCTGACTTTGGGAAGTCAGAGAATCAAGAAAAGATCCATCATAATGAAATAATCATTAATTATTATTTGATTTTTTCTAACAAAATATAGTAGTGTTGTGAAAGCCTTAGGATCACTGGTTGTAAGCTTATACTCAATGATTCCTATTGCTATGTATCATA
Source organism: Dinomys branickii (assembly GCA_004027595.1). Classification (NCBI taxonomy): domain Eukaryota; kingdom Metazoa; phylum Chordata; class Mammalia; order Rodentia; family Dinomyidae; genus Dinomys; species Dinomys branickii. Next base: position 29,024 of record PVLD010013390.1, on the reverse strand, counting down.
ATGTGTGTGTAGTGCGTTTGAAAAGTACCTAGTTATATACCATAAATTCGATTTCATGAGATTTAGTCTAAGGAATGATGCTGTATGAGTTAGAATATCTATAATGATGCTTCTATAATAAAATTACTTATAGTACATTTCATAAATACAGATATTTTATGAGGCTGTATAAGAACTTCATTTTTCAAAAAGTTAAATTTTTAATCATAACTAAATTTTATTTTTTGGTCAACTTTATTTCCTTAATATTTCTTTGCTTAGTTGGGTGTGGAGATGTGTGCTTGTATCTCAACACTGGGAGGCTTGAGGCAAGAGGATCACTGTGAGTTCAAGGCCAACCTGGGCTGCACAAATGAGTTCAGGGCCAGCCTCAACAACAGAGTGAGGTTGTCTTCAGAGAACAAAACAAAACAAAACAATCAACATGTCTTTGTTTGTGGAGCTCTAAGTGTTTAATACTGTTAACAAATTTTATTTGGCTTCAGTCTGATTTTGAAATATTTTCTGGGCTGTCAAATATAGCCAAATTACCCTAATATTTACGAAAAATGATGTTTTGATTATGTTTTTCTTATAAAATTTTTGGCACCTTTAATAAATAGTCCTGTGAGCTAATGTGTTCTGATGCAAAACTCAGCCTACCAAACTATCCCAGGCTTGTAAAACCTAAACCTCCTTTGAATTACCCACAAATTTTATTTCATCAACTATATCTCTCGGAGAATTATTTGAAACAGTTGATAATAAGTGAAATGGACTTTGTCAGATTGGAAGACAGGAGTAAAATGTGTCTGAAAACAGTTTAAGGAAGGTGTGTTTTATTGCTTCCCCAGTTTTCTTGTATAACAGCTATCAGGTTTGGGGTATGGGATTGTGGTAGTGCTGACAGTTGCTAATTATGTAAAACCGTTGTGCCTTTTTTTAAAAAAAGAACGCCTGCTTTTATCGTGTTCTTTACCTCAAAGTTTTTTTCTTGTTTTGACTTTTTTATTGGTACATTTTGTAGGACACAGTGTTTGCACTGATCCTAGGCCACAGGAAAATGTACTTAACATACCTTGTAATTACTCCCTTTCACCTCCCCACTCTTTCCCCTCCCTCCGCCTCTAGATTCCTTTCCCATTTGCAAGAGATCTGCCTACCTCTTCCCTTCCATCTGTTTCTTAAATTATTTACATCATATAAGAGAAGCGCTGTGACACTTAAGCTTATATGTTACTTACTTCATGTTATGTGCCCAAGTTACACCCATATATTCCCATGAAGGGCTCAGAAGTGACCCTCTACATCCGAGTCATACTCCACTGCATCTAAATGCCACCTTTCCCGTACCCTTCCCTCTGCTAATGGAGATGTAGGCTGCTTCCATGATTTAGCTTTTATGGGTTGTGCTGCTGTAAACATGGACATAACTGAAAAGACTACTTAAAAATAAGAATTATCATGGTCAGTTCTTTTTGTTTCCATTTCTAAATGCTATTGTTAAATGCCAGTTTATATACATGAGTTTATGTGATAATCTTGTTTACTGCCAGCTTCCGTAATTCCTAGGTAAAATGAATCAAACGTGATGTTAGCACTATATGATTCTGAGTGACCTAATTATATTTATAGTCATAAGTGATGGATTTTAGAATATTAGAAAATTGAAAATACTTTTTGGTACTTCACATGTACCATATCTTTTCCATATAATATAATTAATGTGGCTTGACCCGATTAATCTAGATCTGCAACTAGACCTGGTATCTAATTGATCTTCTTTAATTTTAGAAATTGATAGGCACTACTGCATGATGGGATAGAGGTATTTTGATTAGTGTTTTCTTGTGAATTCTGTATGTAAGTGTTGAAGTAAATTTAGACAAGTCTCTACATCATCTTAGCACTCAGATGTTGCACACACTTATAGATGAAGGGGAAGCAGAAATAAAGACTTACTGTAGCATGAAGTGCAGTATAGATAATCAGCCTGACCTAAGGCAGAGCTGTACCCTCCGTGGTTTTACAGTTTTCTGCTTTTCCAATTTTAAAATTTAGACAATTCTAGGAAATTCTGAAATGCATGATATTTTGTCATGCTCAGGATGAACAATACTTAAGTTGCTGTACATTCCAAGTATATAAAATTATAGTGGTAATATGCATCAGCTTAACATAAATTGATCTGGGCCATTTCAAGAAACTGTTGATGGTTAATTATGTACCAAGCCCCATAGAAAGTGCTCTTTATTGGGTACTTTCTGAGCTCTAAGTGGAGTAGAGAGAGATGACATTCATTTTGCTCTAAGCTTCAAGTGAGGTAAGAAGCTCAGAGAAGTTTAGTAACTTGCCCAGTGTCACACAGTTAAAGAATCATTTGTGTCTTTCTCTGAACTGTGACTTATTTGATTCCAAAGACTATGTTCTTCTCAAAATGTTACATTGATATTCTTCTTCTGAGTTTAAAAATATTTCCTTGTTCTTAAACCACAAGGTCAGATTGCAATAGACAAGTTCACGTATATATAGTGTGGGGAATTTGGAAAGAAAAGAGCTTGGTGGCTACGGGCAGTGAGGATCTGATCAGAGAGCCACCACCATCGACTGCAGCATTCTGCCCACTGGACATATTTAACTCTTGGAAATAAAGATTTGCTCCATCTTTCCAAAGTAGATCTGTGAGGTGTGAGCTAAAGAGGTCCATACTGTGGGGGTCCTTTCAGCCTTAGGCATGTTTAGAGGAAAAATACATAAGAATAAAGTGTTCATTTTCAATAGAAATACAGAACTGTACCTCTTACAGTTCTTCAGGGAAATAACAAAATGTAGGCTGTCGGTTTTCCTGAAAGTAATTAGTTTTTCCTCCTAGTGTACTATTTCAGCAGAAAGGGCATATGGGCACACAGAGCACATTGGGATCTCTAAGAGCACATCATTACACCTAAAATATATTCCTTCTTCTGGTAAATTAGTCACAGGGACCATTTTTTAGTTACTATTCAGAAATATATACACCTAGAAGAAATTTCTCAGGAATAGTTACATTGGAAACAAACACTAGTGCCCACCACTTTGTAGAAACCCTTATTGCTCAGGGCTTCAAAACTGAGTATTTCATAACCATGAGTTTCTAGGACATGTATTGTTAAAAACCATTGTGAAAATCTCAAAAATAATTTTGGTGATCGCCATACACTTACCTACATGGTGCTCCAGGTAACTACTTTAGGAAAACATACCCATTTCTGGTGTTTGAACAAAATAGAGAATCATACAGAAGACATATTAGGAGATTAGACCATATCTGCATGAGTGCATTAGAAATACTTACCAAGCATAAGATTCCATGCCTTATTTTCTAAGCACAGAACTTCTTTTTCGTAAAGATTGTAGCTAGAGAGAGAGTAGCTAATTAAAACATAAGTGAAAGAAATAGGCACAGAACTGTAGTCGTATGTAGCTAAACACTACAGATGTTTAAAAGAGGCCATCACTGGAGATTATTAAATCTTGGCAGGAAGATTTCATGCATAAGGTGATCTTAACTTGGCTAAGAAGTAGGTACACTTGCCAAGCATAGAGACAAAACGGGACGAGATGGCTGTGCGTGATGACCTGGAGCCAGCACTGTCACATTTATTCCTGTAGGTCAAAGCTGTAGGTAAGCGCCTCACAGCACCAAAAGAGGAAAGCGAGGTTCTATCACCGGCTGGCTGTGTTGCTGAATGCCCAGGAATTAAACTGTTGGCCAAAAGCGTTGCAGCTTCCACAAGCTCCAATGGAGACAACGGCCACAGAGGAACCGCGATCATTATAAATGCGGCTTCCCTACTACTCCCGTGGATGGAATTTCTTTTTAGTGTCCCAAGGAAAGAAAGATACTGGAACTATGGGAACTTTGGGCTACTAGGTTAATTTAATCTCCTTTTAGAAACAACTTTTTTCAAATTCTTGACCGAACCACTCCAGTCTTTCCAATGCATCTGATTTTAAATTATGTCTGTCTCTTTCCTCTTTGATTTTGTACAACTTGCTTGTAGCACCCATCCTTCAGCTCATATATCATACTAACTGACAACAATGTTTTCCGTTTTGAGTAATCTACTGGAAACAAGTCCTGCTTAGTTCAGCTTGGTAAATAATTTAAAACATGTAAATTTTTGAAAAATATACAGCCTACAAATGTTCTTATATTCTTATTTTTTAGAGTTCTACTATTCTTGTATCCGTGGACAGTCAGTCTTCCGCAGTACACTGAGTGGTTTTGACTAAGCTGATTTCTGGGCTCATTGGAAGAGCTGATGTCTCCCAGTGTAGCTCTAACTGAAAGCCTTCCAAAGCCATTTGCTAATTGCTGCCCTGCTTTGCAGTGGAGGGAATAGTTAAATGTTTCACAAAGTATTCTTGGATATTGATGCTCACATTTGTAAAAATTACCTTTCTACTAAGTTTTCTATAAGGAAGCTCATTTACAGCTGAATACCATAGATATTTGTTCTATAGGTAGTTGGATAGACGTACACAAAGCCTGAACACACATTACTGTGTCATTTAAGAATGCATTGTCCAAAGAAAGCAGAGAGCTTGACCACAGTGACTTTCACTGTTTTTCCAGATGTGCAGGTGACTGGCCCATGCTAAATAAGGCCTTCAGGGGCTGCTTCTTGTACTGTCTTTGGACTTTGCCTTTGCTTCTCATATTCGTTTTGTCCTTAAAACTTCCAAACATTTCTAAGTATCTAGGTAGGAAGAGGAAAGGCTTTTCCCTAACTTGGATTTATAGACGAAAATCCTTCCATGGACTTCTGCCTACATATCCTGGTTAAGATCATGTCATGTGCTCCTCCACAGCTGTAAGAGAGGCAGGTACACTGAGCACTTGTATCCCACTTTTCCACAGTGGAAGAAGGGAGTGGAGAAGAGTAACAAAACTACTTACCTTAGTAGTCAGCGTTTCCTAGAGAAACAACTGGTAGGGTATAGTTTTTCAAAAACTCATCCATTGTGTTCGGCTGTTGTATGTATGTGTAGCTGTGTGTGAATATGGACATAGACAGTTGCGTACCACTTAACACATGTACGTTCTGAGGAGTTGATCATTAGATGACATATCTAACATGTGACTAGCCCAGTGTGGACTTACACAAACATGATATTCAGTCAAAGACAAGACAAAAGGATGCAATGGGACAGACAGCAAATAAAAGTTGTATGAGGAAACTGAAGGCATAATAGGGAGTACTGCTTTACAGTAAATGTTCCTGTAAGTAAACTAGTGTATTCTGAAATAATGATAAATAGTGCAGTAATTACACAAACCAGTAACCTAGTAATTTATTATTACCAATTTCAAGCATTTGGTACTATATATATAACTGTGTGTTCTATATACTTTTATATGACTGGCAGTTCATGTTTATCTATACAAGCATGAGTAGAAGCATATGAGTTATATGTTGTCCTATGGTGTTGGAATGCCATTAGGTAGTAGGAATTGTTGCGCTCCATTATAATCTCATGGAAATATATATATATATATGAAGAACTCTGTATGGAGAAAGATTTAAAATTTTTATTATGGGAGCTGGCAAGTTTGAAATCTGCTAGGCACATTGTGCATTGGAAATAGCAGCAAGACTCAATACTGGGGCTGAGGGTAAAGGCAGTCTGGGGACCACATTTTCTCCTTTTCTGACACCCCATTCTTTTCGCTTCAGATCTTCAATGATTGACTGAGGCCCATCCACAGATAGTAATCTGTCTAAAATGCTCCCTTATAGCAACACCTAGACACCATAACCTAGTGAAGTTAACCACCGCACCTATATCATCTCCTAAGGTTTGCTAACCAATGGAACTTTTGGTTACTAAAGTCCAGTATCAGCCTCTTTGGGTTGGCATCTTTTTGATTCATGTAATAGCTTAGGTATATTAAACACAATAATATTGGGGCTGGGGATATAGCTCAGTGGAATAAGTGCTTGCCTGGCAAGCACAAGGTCCTGAGTTCAATCCCTGGTTCCACCAAAATAAAATAAAGTAAAATAAACACAATAATATTTCCATAATGCCCCCAAAATATCTCACTGTAACTCTGAGTTATAATTGAAATACTGATACATACCATTTTAAAAAAAGAGAAGTTTCTTTCTTTAAAGGTGTGTGGTATTGAAATTTCTTGGGCTCTTGTTTTCTTGCAAGGCAGTGAATTGCTGATACTTTAAACAATAAGTTTACTTTTATACAAATAGGCCAGAAAATATTAGGAGGGTTAGTAAAATGGTGACTGACCTGCAGATGAGGGTAACTGGTTTTTATATCACTTCTGACAGTAACTAGTTTATCACCTTACTTTTCCGAGCAAGAACTAAAAATGGCTCCCCTATCTTTTCCACCAGATGGTGATAGTTACATGAGATACGTATCTAAAAAATGCTTGTAGAGGCAGGGATTGATAATGGATAAAGAGACACTGGAATATAAGGTAAATGCTCATGATAACCTTTTCTGTGATGGGAGACTGGTGTAGCTGAACTGTTGGAAAAGATTAGAGCTAAAGACAGATTCAGAAATGATCTGGTCCAACTCTGACAGCCTGGATGGTCTCAGGAAAATGGGTCATTCATCCCACCATAGTGTGATTCTGCAGAAAGGAAGACCACTTAATGGCAGAGTGAGTGGTCATTTTGACATTAGCATCAAGCTGTCAGGTTTGATCAGTACAACAGCTATTTCAACGAGTGCTTGAAAGATCTCTTTCTTTGGAAATCTGTAATTGTTCAGCTAATGCTGGAAAAAATCCAATTTAAAAATATTTTAAGAAAAATTTCTAAAACTAAATAGTTTTTATAAAAAATTAAATGAAGAATAGAGAAAAGAGGTCTCTCCTTGTATTTATTTTTAAGACCATCTGTTAAATAATCTAAAGTTGGATGTTACATAAGTAAATTTTACTTGTATGTACTTGTAGAATAATGAGACATAACTAAAAGCCATTGACAGTTTCTGAATTCAGTGAGACATTGTTTTAAGCATACTAAAGTTAGTAAAACACCCTGCAATAGTTGATAATAACCCTGTGTATGTAGTTTCATTTGTATAACCCTAAAATCATTTATCTCACAATTCTATATAATGATCAATGTCTTATGGAGAATTATTTATAAAGTAATAACTAGCAATTTAATGCTTTTAAAAATATTTATTTTGAAGCTCTTAAGCACCAGCTATTAAGACATTTTTGATATACACATGGATTTTAAAATTTCAAGTTGAGTTCAGATTTTCAATGTTGTTTGTGTGTGATTTATCCTTTAACCTAGCAATTTCTATTTTAGTCATTTATCCTGAGGAAACTGAGATGATTTTAGATTTGCATGTAGTAATATTTATTAAATATGTCAACCTAAATGAGAGAGGGCAATGTTTAAATAAACTACCATGCATCCATATGACAGAGTTACAGGCAACAGTTAAAAATGAATGTCTACATTGATTATTTGAGAGACAAAATGTTATGACATAGCTGGGCATGGTGGCACATGCCTGTAATCCCAGCACTCCAAAGACTGAGGCAGGAGAATCACCATGAGTTTGAGGACAGCCAGGGCTGCATAATGCACTCGGCCTGAACTACACAGCATGACTCTGTCTCAAAAACAAAAGAAAGAAAGAAAATGTTATGATACAATGTTATATAAAAGAATGGAATACAAATAGAATACACATATAAATTACTATCTCAATTCAATTCATATTTGTACATTGAAATTAATTAGTATATAACCTTGCATTGTTCTCGGTAAGAATACCTATATAAAATACTGTAGATACTGCATTTATGACAATGTACAGCTCTTTATTTGAGAAAATGAAAAGGTAAATATGATGTGTTTGTTGACAGATGATAGTTATTTGCATTTAGATTTGATGCAGTGGATGCTAACATACTGTGTGACAGTGAATTAGACGATTACAGTAGTCTTCTAGGAGATAACTGAAGCGGTGCTGTTTGGAAAGTTCTGAAGGAATAACTGAGTTTGAGAAGGTACATAGGAAAACTTTGTCAGCCAGAATGGATAGTTTATTTGCACTGGGGTGTGAAAAAGGCCCAGTAGTGGTCCTAGATAGAACTGATAATTAAGCATAGCTTTGTGAGGATGACTTAAAGTTAGTGCTTCAGACTGCATAAAGTCATAGTTGTGATGGAAATGAGACGCTCACATGAAATGAATCCTTTGGGCTGAGGTGTAGAAGGAAAACCAGCTGCTAACAGTGCTGTTTAAATTATTGTGATAAAACGTACATCTGCCCAAAAGATGACAACTGCATGGATTGCATTTTTTTTCTGTGCATTTATCTCTCCTTATGACTGTAAAAAACTTTTTATTCTCATTTTTAAATTCCCATTTCTCAGGAAAAATTTGTGGCATGCTTTGTTTTGAGCAGCCTTTTTCAAACTGAGACAACCTTTCTTTCTGCTCGCACACATAAAAAAGGTTACCTGATTATGTAGCGTCTTTTCTTCCAGTAGTCTGGTAGCCATAGATGAAGTGTGAAATACGAAGATGAAAGACTGTGATTAATGTTGGCAGCCTGTGTTCTTACCGTGTCCCTGAGTAGACTCTCTACATAACCGCACCTCAGAAGGCACATTTTCACTTTGTGGCCACTGCACCTGTCACCCGATTGAAAATCTGATTGTTCATAATCTCCCATTTGGGTGGATACCCGTTCAGTGCAGTATGCATTTTCAAAGTTCATTCTTCTGCCACAGGAATGACAATATCTACATAAGTGGAATTATTCACAAATGGAATTGCTTGGCAGGGAAGGAAGAATAGATGGGAAAGACAATTTAAAATTGTTTCAGGAAGTAACAAGCTGGGGATAATCTTTGATTTCTTTATCTCCTATCAAATGCTGAGTCAATTACATGGAAGTACTGCATTTTTAAAATAAATGCTACAACACAACACTTACAGCTCTCAGGCTCTAGATTGAGCCGCTGTGCACGAAGCATTGCCTTGTGTAGCTTGTAGATCATTGGCTGTTGCTTGAGCAGCGTGCATCTGCCAACCTGGTACAGAAAAGTGGTCCAGATGCTGCAGAGGAGTTTCTGAGCAGAGAGATTGGGGAACTGAGCTGTGGCAGCCAGTTTTCTTGGTTCATAAGACAAATTTTGGCAAAAGATACTCTGTAGGTTTATACCTAATCAGGATTTTGAAACTGCAGCAAATATTAAAATCAGAAGATAATATATATGCTTAACCATGGATTTAGTAATGCCTGTGTCCTTATGTAAAAGTTTGAGGAAATGTGATAGACTTTCTGAAATTCGTTAGAGAATAAAAAGATATGACATGTCAAGTCAGACTTCCAGTAAATTAATTTGCCTCTAATTGACTTTTGGTTCTATGTGTCTCACAAAAAATGAAGGCCCAATAGTTTTACACGGCATATTGGTCAGGCTTCTTACTTGAAAACAAAGGACTCACATTCGGCTACTTTATACAGAAAGGGATTCACTAAAGGATCTTGGGCCTGGCCTAAGAACCAGATTGAATGTGGCCTTCCAGGGACAAGACCATGGATTTTTCTTTAGGTCCTGTCTGGTGCAAGGTTCAGTGCCACAGAAACACTGGTACCAGGCATTGACCTTGGATCACTGCCCCTATAGTCACTGGAAATCAAAGGCAGCTACCTGAATGGTCACCATCTTGTAGGGAAGCTTCTTGTATTGTTTTTGTTTCTCTGTGTCACTAGCATCCTGGGCCAGGTATTTGATATCATAGCTCATCTTTTTACAGTGTAGCTCTAAGGAAGAGAATAAAAGGTGTTATGATTTAGATCCAAAATGTGCCCTGATATTTTCATATGTTCACCAGTGGATCTTTAGGAAGGGGATGGATAGACTCCAGTTCTAACTTCATTAGTTGATAAAATCATAATTTGAGGACAGTATCTAGAGGCAGTGGACACTTAGGAGGTGTGTCCTAGTTGAAGGAAGTGGGTCACTGGGCGTGATTTGGGGATTGTGTCTTGCCCAGAAGGCGCCCCTCCTTTTCCTTTCTCCTTGCCTCGGGGCCCATGAGGTGGGCCACTCTCTTCTGCTGTGCCTGTGTCCCTGAGGCTTCTTCCTTGGAGCCAGCTCACTGTGGACTGACACCGTGAGGCAGACTGGAACCTCTCTCTGTAAGTTGTTTATGTGGGTTACTGTGTTCCAGCAATAGAGAGGTGAATGACCCAAGGAACGTGCTCCATGTTTTGCCTTTTTGAATGACATGAGATGGAATTCCTCAAGAACGAAATATGAATGATGAGACTCCAGAAGAGCAAGTAAAATGCACACAGCAGATGAGATCTTAAACTACCAGCTTTAAAACTTCCTCAATTTCACTGTCACATTACCCTACCTTGGTTTCTGGCCACAGGCTGCATCCCATTTCTTAGGTATCTGATACTTTTGTGATGCTGTGTTTTTGCTCTCCTGCTGGGGTCTTCTCCTTTTGCACTGATAGTGTACTTCAAGGGCTAGCTCAAAGGTCCACAAGTTTTCTTTTTGCTTCTAGGTAGCAGAAACGTCTTCATGTATTTAGAGTGCTTTCTCTTTTATTCACTCTCTTTTCTGTCCACCCCTTTGAATGTGCACTCTTCAAGATGAGATGCCGTGCTCTGATCACTTCGCAGAGTTTCAAGGAAGACCGAACAGAATACTGAACAGGCTAGAGTCCCTGTTTTGTCTTTTTATCTGAAGGCTCTTGTCTATGACTTTTTAACTCTTCAACTTTGCAATATCTGAATGAGAATTTACCTTATTTATTATTTCAGTTTTTCTCTCCAAATTATCATATACAATATTAAAACATTGTGTTGGTTGAAAAACCAAGCCTGCTATTAGCTTGTCTTACCCTAGATTTGACTTATATTAAATTATAATATAAGTAAAAATGAAGGTCAAGAAAATATAGAAACCTAGGTTTTTTCTGTATGAAGACTTGCAGTACAGAGAGTCTTATCCTATAAAAATGATGCTCTGGATTTATAACAGGTAGTAAACTTTATTCTACTAAGGCCAAATTTACATTTGAAACGTGAGTGATCTTCACTGAGCTTGAAAATGGTGGGCTGAAATAATGCGGCTCAGAAGCGTGTCACACAGAGCCTATGAGATCACATAACATAGGGAATCTCTATAAGCATGGCTGCAAGATGAGATACTTTAAATCTTGAAGATGTGTAATATAAAGATCAAATATCTCTTAAATTCTGATTGTCATATCATCATGCAAGTTATTCAAATTCACTGTGGACCATTATGTTATCAGAGTTAATAGAATTATTAAAGAATAAATGATCTCCATACATTACCTCAGATTCAACTTAATGATTAGGTTAATCAAATGATCCTGTTATTTTAAAAGTCCTTTCAGGACTTGACTTTGACTAGAGATTTCTAAATTCTCTTTCCAGTGTGGATTACCTTAGTCACTGGCAGCACAGGGGAGTGGATATATGCCCTTTGCTTCCATGCACCACACAGAGTGTATGCACAAAGTGTAAGAGGTTGAAACCCATTTTCTAGATCTAAAGGACTGTGAGTAAGCATCTTGCTGTTTGGTCAACAGATTGAATGTTTGTTGACCACAGATGTGAAATGAATTTCTAATCATCAAATTACTTAAGAAATAATGAGTCTTCTTTTGATCTTTGATAAGTGAGCTCATTCTCAGTATTTGTAGGGATGACTTCCATGTGAGTGAGAAATTAAAGTTCTTCAGAGAAGATAATGGTCAAAATGATGTCTCTACAAAATTCTGAACAAGTTTTCTTTCTAGGACTACAATCTTTAGACATGATGTTAACCTTTAAAATATGATGAGGACAAATCCACACATGTAGATTTTTAGACATGTAATACATTTTATGTTTTGAAAATTACATAAAGTAGGCATCCTTTTTTGCAAGTGCTGATTTTAAGTCCCACAATTACAGAAAAATACAATATTCTTACTTATGTAAGTGTATGTGTATAGAATATATGGATCCATGACATTCACACATATATGCAAACGAAAATGCACATTAATATGTAGAGCATAACTTACAGAAAAAATAATTATTTATACACTTACACAGAGATTTCTGATTTAGGTATATATTCATGTACTTTCTATTCAGTTATATGAGATAGGACCACTCTACTATCTTTTCCTCATTTATAAGTAGCTTTAATATAAATAGATTCATGCCAGTACTTTGTCAATGATTTTTATATGCATTTTCTTTCATTAAGGAGGACTTTCCCAAACTGGAGTACAGTTTTGATACAAGGAAGCCTATTATAATTCTTCATTATATGAATACCAGCTCATAAATCCATCTAGTATGTGAAGTTTACCAGAGTAACACTTATCAACACTGTGAAACTGCTGTTAATTTTGTCTTCTTTATTTCTAGTACACATTTGTAAAATTACAGTTTTCAACTTTTAACAAGCTTCATAAATCTAAATTTATCTTATGATGTTTAAAAGGTAATTTATTCAGTTATAAATTAATATTGAATAATAATTATTCCTATTATTTTTAACATTATATTGCCAAATTTGTTTTCTTGACTAGCTACAATAAAGGAAAGAATTAATGTTTATTGTACCAGACACCATGCATAATATGATCTAGGTTACCTTGTTTAGCTTTTACAATACCTTGTGTATAGATCTCCTAACACCATTTTGCAGATGAAGTAGTTGGTGCTTGAGGGGTGGAAATACTCTTCCTGCAATCTGATTTCACATCCTTGTTATCTTTGCATTCTGTGTCAATAGGTCAGAGGAGGCATCTACATTTTGATTTTAATATTTAAAAGTAGCTTTTATTTGATTATGAACTTGGGACATAGAATTTACAGTCGGTTTTTTATTTATAACATGTTTTTACTATTAACAGATCCCTATCTGGTTGGCTGTAATTAATTCCTATCGTTATACTTTGTCCAACAGAAAGTCTCCAATGAGATACTCGCTTAGACCTCCAGGAGCTATATTTATGGATCTAAAAAATGTTCAATATTATTCTGAGTTTTTGTTTAGAAAATAATTAGATAACATATATATTGTCACATGATCAGTGATTATTAAAATGATGCCATTAGATTTGAGTCTTTCAAATACGGATACAAATACCAGTATCCATATTTGTGCCGATCGTTCCCTCCCACTGAAGTCCTCTAGTACGCTTGTTGGTGTGAGAAAGAAGAGACAATTGCTTTGGGCTTATGGCTAGCACCAAAGGAAGACTTGAGTATTGGTAATACACACGAGGAGAGAGGTTGTGCAGTAGTTCACGTAGACATAACTGTTGGGAGGATTGATTCATCACATGGTGGTCATGCAGTCACACTGAACTGAAAAGAGCCTGTGCCCTCCTAGAGAACACCCTAAATGAGTTCCAAAGCAATTGTTCTGTTAAAGTGATGCTAAAAGCAACATAAATTCAAATTTTAAAGGTTTGTCATGTTGATATAAAATATGCAAACCAAATATATCTAAATAAAGTCAAATTATCATGCAGGACTGGGGTCTGAAGATTGTATGCTGTGACATGTTTATATGTATTCCAATAATAAATCAATTATTCTTGAGAAGCATTTTTCCCACTAAAAGTGTTTCATATATAGAATTTAATAAAAACTGTACACATTTTAATAAAAGGTAAATTAGAGTACTCCAAATGCCTTGCAGATATGGCCCTGTTTTAATTCAGAGCTCAAGAAAATAGATGTTTTTGCCAGGCATGGTCCACATACTTATAATCCCAGCACTGGGGAGGCTGAGGCAGAGAACAGTCACAAATGTGAGGGCAGCATGGTTTACACAGAGTCAAGGCACTCACTTGGGACAATGAAGTAGATTTAATATTTTAAACTGTTGACTACAGTATATATTTGTAAGTATTTCATCTAAATTTTAGGTCAATATACTTTTGAAAGTGTCACATAAAACAAATTTTCCCAGCATGGTGGTGGACCCCTGTAATCCCAGTAGTTGGGAGGCTGATGCAGTAGGATTGCTATTAGTTTGAGACAAGCCTAGGCTACATAGTAAGTTTGAACCCAGCCTAAACTGGTGGACCTCCGAAAGCAGAAAAAAAAAAAAAAAAGACAAATTTATACTGTTTATAGGTGAAAATTCCAAGCTCTGCAGTTTTTCTTTTAAAAAAATATAAAAAATAATACACATGTCCTATAAAAGAGCAGAACAGCACAATAAAATAGGGGGACCAAGTGAAAGTGTCCTTTCTCTGTACCCTCCACAGCGTGTGCCTTTGTATTTTGCAGCAAAAGTGAACTTTGAATGAAACATGGTTGCAAAAGGCTGGGGAGGACTGGAAGTAGGGGCTGATACAGAAGACTTGGTTAACTAGGACAAAATTACAGCTGCATAGGAGGAAGGCATTCTCATCCTCTGCAGCAGGGCTGGGTGACTGTGGTTAACAGTATTACAGTGTGTGATTCAAAATAACTGGAGGAGAATGTTCTGAATGTTCTCATGTAAAGAAATGATTAAAGTTTGAAATGATGAGTTCACTAAAGTTTATGATTTGGTGTACAGGTGTGGAAACATCACCCTATACTCCATAAATGCACGTGGTGATTATTTATCAATTAAAAAGGTAACAATTTAGAAAAGAAAATTGCAAAAACTTTTTGGCCATTTCCTTAGCAAACGCTGATAGCAAGTTACAATTTTAGTACAGTAATGTTCCATGTCAGGAAATACATTATTTTTCAAAAGTTGTTTGAATTCACTACCATTAACTGGATTGGAAATTAAAATAGAGTCGCCTACATATTAGACCCTTTTCGCTTTACTAAAAGAGATATCCCTGTACATACCTGATTATTCCGATATTCAGAATTTGTGACTCACTGTCCAGCCTTCTGCGAGGTGCTGCCCAGGGTGCCGTGGGAGAGGGTGGCACTAGGACGCTCTGTGGGCAGAGGGAGTGTCAGAAACGGCACATGTGCCTGTTGGGAGAGAACAAAAAACAAAAATCACTTGTTTGTTCTTTCCCAATTGGCCTGGACATCCCATGAGAACCCAGAATAAACAGGTTCCCAGCTTCCTGAATTACCAGCCTTTGCTTAGAGTTTTAATGGGAGAAAGTCACAATAAAATACATAAAGCTATATAAGGGCTAATATGAAAGGCCCAATTTTACTTTTATGTGTTGATATGAAACAAGCATTAACACACACCATCAGGTACCTGAAAATATGCAGCTCATCTCTTCTTCCAGTAAGTGTTCTGTTCGGGGAAATCTGAGAAACCCTGGGATCCATTAAGGACATACAGAAAATAGAAAAGACTGTGCATTTTTCTGTTTGGACAATATCAGAGGAGAGACAGGTAGATAATAATTAAGGATTTCTCACTCAGTTTTTATCCTTCATTGTATCTGGCATAATACCATGCAGATGGTAGAGCATGTGGAAATGCTCATGGGTTTTAAATTCAGCTTCTCTTCTTATTAGGGAAAAACCATACTGTCTTTAACACTGGCTCTCAAACTTTGCCAATTGAGTTTTTTAAAAAACATTTCAACTGGCTAGTATGTTCTTTCTTTCTTTTTTTAATTCTGTAGATGTTAAGTTCTGACTTGGTCAAGGAAAAAATAAGACTTTGAGAGAAGTGAACCTATAAAAATGTTATTCTAACCACAAAACATATTTTTAACAGTCATCCCACACTTAGCAGTGACTTGAATAGCAGCACAGTTTCAGTTGACTAGGTGAAGTACAGTGAGGGTTCTGAGCTGAATTTTTCACCTTTATGAATATTCTTATTTGTTCATTACCTGTTTCTTTTTTGGTTAGGTATGTGGGCTGATGATAATTAGCATGGTTGGGGTAATTTTTTCTTCTAGAGAAAATGAGAATTTCTAGAAATTTTTCTCATTTGATAGCTGCATCCTAAAGAATAATTCTGAGGTCAAATTGGGGGATTTAGGAAGTAAAATATTTTCCAAATGGATTTTTCCATAATAGGAAATATTATTCAAAGTTAGGTCAAGGGAAAATTTAAGAGTATAGGATTTGAGCATTTTAAAAAATATGTTTTAAATTGAATCAAAACATAGCGATAAATCTGCATGACCTTTGTGTTTAGGTTGAAATGGAGAAAGTATTTATAGATAATTCTACTTTAATTTATATTTCTGTGCAACATTTAAAACTTACAAACCACACTGTATATAAAGTGTCCGGAGCTCACTCTTCTTCTAAGTGAAACTTTCTGTCCTTTGACCCTCACCCTTATTTACTGACTGCTCACACCTGGATGTCTACCCTTTAGGTAGTTCCGTGAGTTTGACATTTGTAGCCTCCATGTGTACCTGAAATCTTACAATGAGAACATCCATGTTTTAAAAAATGACAGGATTTCTTTCTTTTGTAAGCTTAAATAATATTTTATTACTCACATTTTTAATCCATTCATCTGATAACAGACACATGTTTTCTCCATATCTTAGCTATTGTGAATACTAAGGGAATACAGCTACCTCCAGAGACAATGATTTTATTTTCCTTGTGTATATAAATAGATGTGGATTTCTGGATCATATGGTATTGTTACTTTTAATTTTTTGAGGAACCTGCATTATGTTTTGCATAATTATTACATTCATTATATTTCTGCCAAGAAAGCATAATTGTTTCGTCTCTACACACCCTTACCAATGCTTGCTATCTTTTGACTTTTTAGTGAGTCATTTTAACAAGTGTGAAGTTCTCCTCATTGTAGTTTGGATTTACATTTTCCTGATGAGTATGATGTTAAACACATTTCAATACGCCAGTGAGCCATTTCTATGTCTGCCCGTGGAAAAACATCCATTGCAGTTCTATATCATTTTCAAAATGGGTTCATTTATTTTCTGCTTTGAGTTAAGTATGAACTTCTTGTATATTTTGGATATATACTCTTTAACATATAAATTATTTGTAACTATTGTTCTCTGTGAGTTCGTTTTACATTTTCTTATTTTCTTTGCTAAGCAGAGATTGTACATAAAGAACATTGTGGCCATTCATAGCATAATAGATATACTTGACCATTCTCTGTTATCTAGGGCAGGTCATACGTTAAATCGTGAGACAAATCTTAAGAAATTTTGAAATGTTAAGCTCAAATGTATAAAACTAAAAATCAGTACCATAAGGAAAACTGAAAATTTTACAGATAAAGTGGAAGTATTTTTTTAAATGCTCCTTACTATCTAGTGGGCCAAAGAAATAAGCAAGTGATAAGTAGATATTTCAAGAAAAACAAAAGTGGAAACAGAAACATAGTAAAACTTGGCAGCAGCAGTACTGCCGGGAAGGTAGTTTATACCCGTAAACGCCCACCTGAAGAAAACCGGATCTTAAGTAACCTAATGTATATCCCTACAAATTACAAAAGGAAGAACAAAGCAAGGATATAACAAAGATCAGCATAGAAATAAGTGAAATAAAAACTAGAAAAACAATAGAAATGGTCAAGAAAAAGATTTCGTTTTATATAAATAATAACATTGACATGTTTATTAAAAAGTAGAATGACCAAAGAAAATAAAAACTATGAGGAGACATTAGAACTTATATCAAAGAAATGCAAAAGACCGTAAGAGCCTGAAAAATTATACACCAATAAATTTGATAAAGTGGAATAAGTTACCTTACTAAGATTATCAAAATTGAATAATGAAGAAATATAAAGTAGATTAATAATGACTAAGGAGATTAAAACAGTAATCAAAAATCTCTTATAAAAAAGACCTAGACCAATGCTTTTTTAAGAACAGAATGATGTTAATTTTGCTTAAAAAATACTTGACCTGCGCTTGTAACCTAAACCACTATTTATAGTGTGATCATTTTCCTAACTGCTACTTTTCTGTTTAGCAAATTTCAATGCTTTTTATCATTTATATAGCTCCCTGATATTTATTTACTTATTTAGTTATTGCTTTTCCTAAAAGCTGTAACAATTACCCTGGGTTTGTAATTTGTCTCTGTGTTCATCTCCATTTTTCTCTCATATTTTAAAGTCTTTCTCCGAATGTATTTGATATCATTTTTTCCTTAAGCCTCTAATGCAAATGGCCACTCCAATCTTTACATTATGCAGTTTATTCTTGCTAAGACTTTCCTACACCATTTCCTGTGATAGCATCTCATTCCTGCATTAGTACTGATTCTGAGTTACCTTTCACATCCTTTGGGAGGGCACTTTGGCATTCCTGTGGCAGTTGCCTTGGAAACACCAATAAAGGTAGGATAAGCACTGAGATACGAAGGCGGAAAAGTAAACTTAACATTTACTATATGTCAGGCCTCGGGCTGGGTATTTGTAATGTATTGATTCATTTAATCATCAGACACTACAGGGTGAATATTATTGTTCCCAATACCTGGCCATGGGGCTGGTTGACTCTAAAATACTTCAACGTGGCAAAACAACTATAAAGGATAATTCAAACCCGTTCCTCATGTTAAAAATATGTATAATTTCCAATTATAGTTAAAAGATAGTATAATTGTATATTTTGGAGAATTGTGCTAAGAAACAGTTTGTACAGTTTAGGTTGGTATTCAAGATTATTTTATGATTAGTATGTATTTTGATTTTTTTGGATGAAGATGTGTTCAGGTATAGCAATCAATCTTGGTCCCGCTACAAAGTGCATCAGATTAAACGTATACTGGGTAACAATAATAAAACTATTCCCAGGAATCAGTGCACAAATTTAATCCTAAATTAACTTTCATAAGAATACGTACTATATTTTAGGAAATATAGAATTATAAGAAACTTAGAAACTAGTGGGCGTCTGTTTTAAGTTGATAGCATTTTATAAACTTTTACAGTTGAAAATTACTTTCAATCTTATCTTTAATCATCTGATTTTTTGATCAATGTGTTCTGGCTATTTTACATGTATTGTTTCTGAATTTTTTCTTTCCTTTTTCTTACATTTTTCTTACTGATACTTTTAGAAAATTTGTGACCAGCTTTTCTTTCAGATTTTAACAAACAGATAAATGTAGGTATTCTATATGCTATTATATACACTTTTTAAATTACTATATTTTGATTCTATAGTTTTCACAGGAATTTTATAGACGGACTTTTTGTTCAAATGATATTAGAGTCAAGTACCATCCCCTTCTCTTTCCATCTCTCCCAGTGTCCTGTACCCCCCTGTTCAAATCTGGACCTGTTTCTGAGCTGGTGGCGAGACCCTCGCCAAGGAACCTGCCTTTATCCTTCCCTGGACATCATGTCTTCTTGCTTTTGTTTCTTTTATAGCATTACTATACCCCTCTCTCTCTTCTTTCTCTCCTGCCTTTTAAAAATTTAAGTACAGCATCAAATATTTGACTCATAATAGTGTTCAGCAGGTAAACAGAATGAATTTCGGGAACTACGAACATGCTTCTATTTCATAGGAAAAGAACACACTTTTATTACTGGGTAAACATTGAACCAGAACATGATATGCATCACAGGCAATTTATTAAGAGATGTAGAGATAGAAAACAAATTTCATCCTTTCTATAACCAACCATAAAGAGCCCCATTACATAAAAATTCTCAACATAACAGTGACTGACCCTTGAGTTAGAGACCAAGATACTACTATTTGTCATGTAATTCATCCTAAATTCATCTGGAAATTAGGATGACCACCTGTGCCGGCTATCTGGCATTATCCAGAGAAAAAAACAAATAGTTCAGATCTTGATAGCAGAAGGTTCTTGTTCACCTCAGAGTGAGACTCCTACGGCTGTTAGACTCCCTGCTTGCTGCAGCAGCTGAGGTGCTGACACTCCAAAGAAAGGGTTCTTTCTTCTGTAAATATGTATCTGTTTCTAATTCACAGAGTAGCTGTACATGTTTAGGAGTACAGTGTCCTTTCCAATACCTGTATACAACATAATGAGATCAGAGTAATTAGCACTTATATCGCTTCTAATATATATAGTTCATTTGTGTCGGAGAGACCAACATTTTCTCCACTCGCTATTTTGAAACATTCTATTCATTGTTGCCATCCGTAGTTCCTCTGCTTTGCTGTAGAGCAGTTGAAGTCCTTCTGTGCAGCAGTACCTCGTGCTCAGAGCTATCCTCCATCTCTCTGCTCACACCTGACCCGGCCACTGGTGACCATTATTCTACCCTCTGCTTCCCGGATAGCCACATTCTAGCCTCCGCTGTAATAGGTCACATCACAAGCTATTTGCCTTTCTGTGCCTGAATTTTACTTGACATAATGTCCTCCAAGTTCATCCATCAAAATACATTTTCTTCATATTTGATTAATGTTTTGAGTTAGTGCACAGTTCCTAGTTCAAAAAACTTTTTCTTCCAAGTTTGAAGGTATTTTTCAACTCTGTTCTAAAATCTGCTCTGCAGGCAATCTGATTATCTGAAAGGCACCCTCCCTCTGCCACATATCCTCAGTAGGTGTTACGATCTTCCATTTCTCCAAAAGGCTCTTCAAGTCCATGATTCATGTCTAGATGTGGATTCATATTTGTTTCAGTATAAACACACCCGCCTTTCAGACTAGGGATACTTTTTGTTGTTTTTGGATAGTTTCCTCCCATGCACCCCACCCTCCCTTTTCGGAAACAAATGCCCATCTTTTGGAGAAATCGTTTGCCTGCCGCGTTGATACTTTCTCTGCTTAATTTATTCTTTCATGTTTTCTTCCTTCTCAACTTTCCATCCTGGCTGATGTTTTCAACTTCAGGTCTCATTTTTAAAATAAATGACATCCTATTCATTTTAAAAATAAATGGCCTTTTAACTTTCTCAATATTTGTAACGTCCTCTGACTGTTTCTCTTCAGGGTATCCAACTGGTTAATTATTTTTGTTATCCATTAAATATTTCATAATTGCTGGTTCTTCATATAGTTAAATCTCAGTTATTAACAAGTAAGAGACAATTATTTTCAACATTCAAACAGAATCAAAAGTAAACAACAGTGTGAGATTCCACATTATCCACTGCAAAAATCTTTGAGTGAAAATATGACTTTATTTCTTATCTTCCATGATTTGTTGAGCTTCAAGTTTTCCAACCAGTTTTCTTTCTTATATCTTTACTTATTAAAAAGAGAAAGAAAAACCTAAAGAGGTATAGTTAGCTGTACGTGATCTGCTGAAGAACAGAAGTGATGTCATATGCTTCAAGTTAAAATTTGTCCAGTACTTTCTGTTTAGCAAGATAGAGAAACCATTTACTTGAAGAGACATAAGTTTTAAGGCCAAAAAATTATAAACATTAATCTCTGAAAGAACAAAATACAGGACTCAATATTTTCCTACTAGACTAAATAAATAATTTGTTACTCAAGTCTGTTAGCTAAACATAGCACATTTTTACTCTTCATTCAAGTTTCAGCTTGAATCTCATCCTTTTTAATGAAGCCTTGGACAAACTCCAGCTGAATGTGTTCTCTGCAGTCCATTTGCATACTTAGAGGTTTATTTCTCTCACTCCTGTAATTACCGTATTTTGTTTTATGTAGTGATCTGTGTGCTAATGTTATGATCACTGGTAGATGTTAATCTTGTCATGAACAAAATTTTACATTTTATTCATCTTTGTACATTTTTTGGATTCTTTTGTCTAATAGATATGTAAGCAATATTGGCCTCATGACTAAAATGATGTGAATGTCATCACCAGAGTCCAGCAATAATCTTACTTATTTTCTAAGCGAAAAACTGCTCTCATATCCAGAAAGTTCCATTCTTTTCAAATTTCTTAAAGCTACTTTTAGGACAGTTTTGTATTTGGATTGATTGAAATTTGGATATTATTAATAAATAACTTGAGCCCAAATGCTATTTTTATTTCTTTTGCATTTATATTATTATAACCCAGTAACGTTAAGAAATTTCTAATCTTTGTGTGTCACTTTCAGTGCTGTTATTGTTATTGCTTATCATTTCTTTATGTTGGGAAGTGAAATTGAAAAATTTAAACATTTCTGATGCTGTGTATATTTTCAGACAAGCCTCAGAAAATCCCTAATCCTGAGGACTCTGAGTGATTTGAATTAATTTTATGGGAGCAGATGACCATTTGTTGATACGAAGAACGGCTTCTGTGGGGCACTGTCATGTAATTTTCCGTGTTGAAGGCAGGGTGGTGCCAGCTCCTGCTTGCAGAGCACCGGGCACACCCTTACCACATGAGCTTCGTGCTGCCTTCGCTGCCTTCCAGGCTTCTTTCTCGTTTTCCTTTTCTCTAGAAGGGGAGGTGTGGTTTGTCTCATAGCCTACACTTGGCAAACACAGACAAATAAACGATTGAAGTTTGCTCTTGCAAAGATTGGAGAAGCTTTGAAGGTTTGTAGCCAGAAAACAGTGTCTCAAACTTATTTATTTGCTGATACACTGTAAAATAATCACTAATGTGGGAATTATCTATTTATAGATTGCTTTAATAAGAAAAAATAAATTCAAGGACTGCTATTTTATTACAGGCTAGCACAAGAAATTTATATCTCTTTTATCATTTAAAACAGACAACAGTAGTAACATGAACAAAGATTTGGACATTTTATTTGAATATAGGAGCAAAAGGAAGTTATAGCAGAGGTCATTATACTTTAACTCTGGTTTCAATTAAACATTTGTTCTGAAATTTTAAAATGAAAGTAATATGATAATTTTGCAGTAAACTTTTCATCAGCAATGTTCTAGTAAATCAATCACTCAGTACATGAATTATTTTTTAAAAGTGGTAACTCTGCTTTATTTGGAGGGAATATAGTTTTTACTGAACTATGTTTATCATCATTTGATGAAACATTTGTATGTGCCCTTTTCACTTGCTAGGATATACAAGAAGAGCACCATAAAGGGCTTCCCTTGTAATTATTTTACTTTATATCTAGTGTTCTGAGTTATCAAATTACGATTTATTTCCCAGGCTACTCCGAATGTCATGTCCACCAGTGGATATGATCAAACCACTAGAAAATTTCCATGGTGTGTTCTGAGTTGAAATTCCTCCCAGAGTGACTGGAATTGGAATGTTCGGCGATTGTGGCAAGTCTGACTTGCTTTTCACCATAAATGGTACAGGCATGTGCTTTCAGAAAATGGGCAGTGGAAGTCACAGCTGATGCATGGGATACACCGAAAGGAGTAATTGCTTGCTTCCTTCCCCCTTTCCCTTCAGCTTCTCCGACATTGCTGAGATTGCCAAAAATGCTAGCACTCTCCTAATTGCAGTATATAAAAATCAGCAGGGAAGGTATAGAATAGTGCTATCAGGGTTTGACTTGAGAGAGTATAAAACATACATTCACATTGTCCTATTATCTCTTCAAATGATTTTATAGCAGTGCAGATAAAATTATTCTTTGAAATTGCCTGAACTTTTCAAGTTGAACCCTTTCAGCTGAAAATAAAATTTTAGATCACTTACTACCCACTTGTAAGGGGCAGTGGCTAATTTTGACCATAAATTCATCTAAACTCTGCTCACACTCTGGGCAATGTATGGTGATCGCTGGTGGTTTTCCTCTGACGTACAAAGCCTTAAGTCTCTCTGGGCTCTCCTTATGCCACTGTTTTTCTAATTTTAAACTCTACTCCAGTGAAATCTATATCATAACTCACTACACACTAAATTTATTATAAAAGTACTGTCAGACATAAATTCATAAATTGTACTTTTTCCTTCATTCGGTATTTTAAAATTTGATTACTATTTGAAGTCTTCTCTGATCCCTCACATTTTCCCCACTTCTCTACCAGTGCCCCTGCTTCCCCACCAGAAAGAGAATGACCTCATCGTGTGGAAGCTCCGCCCTTACCCCAAATCAGGAGCTTTTCCGCATGTAACGCTCCTTTCTACTTACTGCCCAGTTAACACAGAAGCGTTCTGCTCATCTGAGACCTTTCTCTGTGTCCAAGTTTTGTTTCTTTAACTCAGAAAATTTCCATCCTCAGGTGCTTTCTCCTGTCTGTTCAGTTATTCCATCTCAAATAA
Source organism: Dinomys branickii (assembly GCA_004027595.1). Classification (NCBI taxonomy): domain Eukaryota; kingdom Metazoa; phylum Chordata; class Mammalia; order Rodentia; family Dinomyidae; genus Dinomys; species Dinomys branickii. The sequence goes on along the minus strand of PVLD010013390.1, from coordinate 4,975 downwards.
ATCATTCCAGTCAGAAGTTAGACTCATTACCACCATGACTGGACCCATCTCCTTTAACTCCAAACCTTCCCTTTGCCCCTCTGGTGTCAGCATATGACTTCACTCTCATCTGAATCACTTTCTCCTTGCCTGGACAAAAGACCCAACACAATTTAAAGGAGGAGAGGTTTATTGAGGGGCATAGTTTTTAGGTGTTTCTGCCCATATTCTTCTAACTCCACCATAAGAATGGTGTGGTGGGAGCATCCTTCAGGAAGTAGAGAGAGGAAGAGCTTTACACCTGCCCTCTCAGGTCGTACTTCCGGTGACTGGTTTTTCCTTTTTCTTGAACCGGGAATTAAACTCGTGACCTCATGTTTGCCAGGTAGGAGCTGTGCTGCTGAGCTATATTCCCAGCCTTCCCAGTGGCTGGATTTTTCAGACCAGACCCCTCCTGCTACTGACACGCCTCTAGTCCATTCACCTTCCAAAGGAATGTGTCTTTGGGGCCATTTTAGATCTAAATTACAGGGTAGCATCTCTCAGGTTGGGTGTATGTCAGGAACCTGAAATCTCTTTCCCTCCCTCTAACTGAATCCGTGTTATTTTATTTATTTATTTATTTATTTTTTGTGGTACTGGGGATCGAACTCAGGACCCTGCACTTGCTAGGCAAGCGCTTATTCCACTGAGCTATATCCTCAGCCCAATCCGTGTTATTTTGAAGGCTTGCACATATCCTGGTGGTCTCCAATTGCCCACTTCTTTTCTAATCCCCTCTAAATACCCTCATCTGTTCTAGCATCATGTGTGACCAGAAATGTTACAGAATCCCTGCTCATCAAGGCTGTTCTCTGAGGTACTCTTGCCTTTGTAGTTTTCAGCTAAGAGTATGACACGTCCTCTGCTGAAACCTTAGTGGCTCCTCTAGCACACACTGTGCAGACTAAAAGCATTTCTGTAGGTGATGCAAACCCTGCGCAGTCCGCTCCTATGTGCGCTTGCAGCCCCATCTCACTCACCTCTCCCTGTTCTCCTCCAGTCCTGCCAGCCTTCTCCCTCCAGTGAAGCACAGAAGTCCTGTTTCCTCCTCCGAGGATGGGGACGTCGTCTCTGGTTCTTTTTCCTTTTTAGGGGTATATATTAACTTGCTATCAGAATTATGCCTTCTGGAACTGAATTGAAATGGTGACTCCAGCAGAAAGAATGAACTGAGCAGTGCTGCTGCCTCTGTAGCAGTTAAAGCGCATGGGCGTGACCAAAGGTGTATCTCCCTGGGATGCCGGAACCACGATGGAAGAGCTAGCTGTTGTACCCGGCGGAACTTGTGCCGTACACTTGGCTGGAGTTCTGCTAACTTCAAGGTGGATGCACGGGCCTCAACGTGGCCTCCAGAGTTCTATCTCCAGGACTGAGGCCAGAATGAGCAGAGTGACCATTGCTTATGATTCATCTAGCAACTGTGGTGTGAAGGAGAAAGAGGCAGCTGCTCCTCTGAGGCCTAGAATCCTATTGATTATTCAAGAGAAATTGATCTTACTTTCTTTCTCAGGCTAGGGAAGTAGATAATATTTCCTAGCAAATACATGATATCTCTACAGCCTTTTAGTGTTTATGAAACTATTTTTATCTACCACTCTGTCTGATTGCACCTTTAATCCTTAGGGTAGGCATGACAACCATCTTTAAACTTATTTTTTAAATAAATGAAAAGGCAGGGCGGCGGGAGTTTGTAACTTGGCCACAGTCCCTGAGTGTGAAAGCCAAGTGGAAGCAGCCATGTGTTCTCATTGTGCGCTCGTCCTCCTGGGGTCGGTGTAACACAGGGTGGCTCTGTTCACAGTGTGTACTATGAACGTATTAGTGAAGTGTGATTTAGCGGGGAAATAACTAGCAGATGTCACTGGGGAGTCAGTTTTCAGCTGCTTTTCACAGTGCAGCCCTCTATTCAGCATCTGAATTGACCTATTTTTAGTTGTGTCTGGGAAGAAGCCCAGAGTAGTTACTGTGCACAGCCCGCAACCTGCTGTTGGGCCCTGTGCGCCCTTCATCATCATGTCAATGTTTCTGATACTTCTGACTCGTAAAATTCAGATTTCTGTTTTCTCCTATGGTGGTGGTTGGACTGATCTTGGGTCCTACATGCTGTCAGGAGGCTTTCCTTAAAGAGTTGGGAAAAAACCTTGATTTCACTCATGCTGAAACGTTCCCGAGGCATGGTAGCCTTACTTTCTCCTTCTTGGTCTCTCAGAAGGTTGTGTGCCAGTCAGTCTTGAACACGGGGTGGCCTCTCCCTCAAGACTGCATTCGGGGCTTCAGAGAAGTCTATGCAGGTGTCAGGGGTGGATTAATGGTTTGTCCCCTTCCTCAGCATCCAGGCTCTCTTTTTGAGCTGGAAGCTGTTTGCAGTTAAGAGTCTCTAAAGTGTCTGGCAGCCATGTGATAGTGAACTAACTGGCTGAAGGGCTGATTTGACACTAGATATACACATCTGTGTTGGACAGCAAGCGGAAAAGGTGGAATTCTCACTCGAGCCACCAGAGTGGCTTCTGCTCCAACAATGTGACTCTTCCTTGGCTTGAGAGGGAGAAGCTGGGGGAAGGGAAATGTGGGTCAGAAAGGGAAGAGGGTAATGCTAACTTTCCTTGTATTAAAGACTGTGATAGCTCAACTGTGCTCTGACACACAGGACTTGGAAAGGTCTCTCCCCATCCTGGTGCATGTTATGTGCCTCTGTGTGGGACTGCAGCTGGAGACAGTGCACTTTAGCAGCTACCATTCAATAGTCTAGGGCTGAATCATTCAGGATAATTCCCCGTACTGTGTGTAACAAATACTATATATATAGAACCTTTTCTTTTCTGAGACAGGGTCTCACTATGTAGTTCAGATTGACCTTGAACTCACTGTGTAACCAAGGCTAGCCTTGAACTCATGGCATCCTCCTGCCTCAGCCTCCCGAGTGCTGGCATTACAGGAGTGCACCACTGTGCCTGGGCTACATACAGAATCTTAATCATTTTAGAAAGAATCTTAATGACCTAAGGTAAGTTATTATTAATTCTGGTATATTTAAATTAATATGAATGACCTGTATTCTTCCTTATACAAAGTCTATAGTCATAAGGCTGTTCATACTGTAAGCCTTTATTGTTTTTACTTTTGCTTCACTTTTAAAGCTTGACTGAAAACATGAAAAGTTCTTGATCTTTCCTTTCTCCATCTGTTTCCTGTCAAGCACAAATGCCTCATTTGAAGCATATTCAGTCTGCTACCACAAAACATAGGTTGAGGTATTTGTAGCCTTCCATTTCTATCCATTTGAACTTTAAAAAAAAAACTGCAAAAAACATTTTTAAATCCTTCCTGAGATTCTGTATGGCAACTAACTACTTTATTACCAGTCTCAGAACAATGAACAGTGGTGCTTCTGTCACCAGTGGTATGGATATGCTTTGTACTTTCCCAGGGCACTAAACTCTGGGTATCTTGACTATCTTGGCTGCGGTTGAAAAAAATAGATACTATTGCTAGTGACTGCACAGTGCCAAGATCAGCAAGGTCTGCATGTGTGTGTGTGTGTGTGTGTGTGTGTGTGTGTGTGTGTGGTCAGGGGATGGCACGTGAGTGGCAGGTACCAGAGACTGAGGCTGCCAGGTCACACACGTGCCAGCCACCATCTCTGCTGATTATTTCTGCTGAAATTGTGTCTGTCTCTTATTTCAGCGAACACTTAGAGACTGGTATTGTGAGGATTATCCTAGCAAACTTATGCAGCATGAATTCATGCCAGGAGAATGTTTACATGTACCCTGTTCACACTCCAGCGTCTAAGGTCATGTGTATCCAGGACCCAGTAGTAAGTACGCTAAGCTTTGAGTGAGTGCCTGAAAGTAGCTTGGATGAGTGAGTCCAGTCCTGATGCCCTGGTTCAAATCCCCTGTGCAGCTAGTGCACACACATACATGTAGGTTCTTCAAATTTAATTCAATGTGACATTTTCATAAATATACTAATATCATCAAGCAAAACTTCATATATTAAACTTATTTATTCAAACTTTCAAGTCCCAGTTATATGGTACTAAGCATTTTAGGTGATGAAGATTCCAAAATGAATAAAACACCAAATCCCAGCCCTGTGGGAATTTATTTTTTGCTTTGGGGGGATTGGTGACAAACCAGCCAGTAGATTATGCTGTCAAGTGTTGGCAAGTGCTATGACGAAAAATCAAGAGAGCCTTCTTTGAGGAGACATTTAAGCAGAGAACTGAAGAAAGTGCAGTGTGATTCCCATGATGGTCTAAAGGGACAATATCTGAGGCTGAAAGACCACGGGTGCTTTGTATGAGCACTGTGCCGGGTGTGTGCAAGGCTTGTGAGGAGAGCCAGTGAGGGTCAAGAGCGGGAAGCAAGGCTCATGAGTAGCACGAGATGGAGCAGATCGTTGCAGGCTAGGAATCCATTGTGAGTGAAAGGAGATTGCTAACCATGTTAGCATCAAGAAGAGAGAGTATGGCCTGGGGATGATGCTATTGGACCAACTTCATGCCTGTATGCATTATAGATATTTGAGATACTGCTCCAGTCCAAGAAATACATAAACAAGACAGAGGACATTCTACATTGTCTCCAGTCCCTTGGCACATATTTATTTTAAAAACTTTTCCATCAAATGTTTTATTTCAAACTTAAACATAAGTTAGAATTTTCTTGGTATGTGTTTCAGCAAAGATTTGGATTCAAGAGATTTTCTTCTAGTATTAAGAGGGAAAGCCTTGGGTGATAATGGGGATGTGTCACATTTTATAGAAAAAACTATGAAATTGGTATTATAAATCTATTTTTTAGGTTAACATTTGGTAAATGTCACTATTTGACCTTGGTCAGATTATTCTAATTTCCTTTCTTCCTTTCTTTTTCTTTCTTTCCTTCTTTCCTTCTTTCCTTCTTTCTTTCTTCCTTTCTTTCTCTCTCTCTCTCTCTCTCTCTCTCTC
>PVLD010013389.1:0-56255 GCA_004027595.1 Dinomys branickii | reverse complement strand
CATGTCTGTATATGGGTCCATACATCTACAATTCGAAGATATCAATGGATAAAGCAACAACTACTGTTGAGACCATATCACCTTGTCTATAGATTAGTTGTGATTGTACTATTTTCTATGATAATGGGTGTCTGTTTGTCAATATGTTTTTGTACTTTTATGTTTCTAAAATAAAAATAAATAAATAAATAAATAAAATGATTAATATGTATTTCCTGTAAAATTATATATATATATATATATACATTAACATATACAAATTGTATATGTTAAATTAGTGCCTAATAAAGCAGAACTATAACTATATCCTATGATCTCTTACTATCTAGGTAATAATGACTTATTGATATGTGTTCCTTTTTTCTATACCATATTTTAGGGTATTTTTGTTTTAATGTTCTTTCCTTTAAAAATATTTATCATACACACATGTATTTATAAACTTTTAACACATATTTCCATATATATGTATATATGTGTATATATTAGTTGTTTATTGAACTATCAAAATATATTTTGGGGGGCTTATTTTTTAATTTAATAAATGTTATTAATACTTCTCTTTTTCATAGATTATAATATTCATTTTTAGTCCATAATATTCAATTTTGAGAATAAAGTAATTTATTGATCCATTTTTAGAGCAAGACTACTCTGCTTCTGTTCTGTAACATTTTTCCTTTCAGCTCATAATAGTCTAAATAATTGCGTACTGAGCTTTTCTTTAATTTGTCTTAGCTAATGGATTATTAGCTTATACATTATATAATTCACAATTCTAAATACTAACATTGAAGTCCAAAATTAATAATAAAAAAAACAAGGCTTTTTGGGGAGTCGTTGTATTTAGTGAGCAAGGTAAGGACATGAAAATAATTTTAAAATGGAACTGAACACATTGCTGATGTAATGTGCACACGTGTTTATATGATTTATAAAAAATGAAGTGTCAGTGGAGAGAAGATCATTTTTTTACTAAATTACACTGAGTCAATGATTATTCCGAGGGAGGAAAGCCGCTCATATCTGGGCAACCAGGAAGCAGAAGCAGAACGGAAGACGGGATGGAGTTGTGCACTCCAGGGCATTCTCCCGGGGACTGCTGCTTCCCACCAGGCCACAGCTCCTAGCGCCACACTGCTGTGGATTCTTCAGGGGATTAATCTGTGGATGGGAATAGGCTATCGCGGTCCCATCGCCTGCCAAACATGCATAACCATAACTCAATCCCTGGCTATTATTTTATCAGATTTGTCCAGATACTTCGTTATTGAATGCTTTATGACTTTTACTCAAACTACTTGTGGATATTTTACATACAGGCTTTTAGAAAACTGGCAGTTCATTTTGTCTTGTTTAGAAGATATGAGAATTTTATGTTTCTTAAACATTCATTTCAGAAATAATTTAAGTCAGAGACTTAAAATTATACTGTGATAAAGTAATGTGAAATTAAAGGAATAATTTGTTTGTCATTATTACAAATTTTACACTGTACAATCAATACCATAATATTAAATTAAATAATATTAAAATATTATTCAAGTGCTTATAATATTCTTTGCACTTAATTTACTTGAGAAATTCCTCATATCATTATATATTGTATTATCTATGTTTTATATAAAAAGAAGCAAAATCAAACAATGACTTAAAATCTTATTTTGGATTTACCTAATTAATAGTTAAGGCTTACTTTTATAAAGGTAAAAAAAAATTCTCTAATATTAGACAAACACATTCTCTAATATTTGACAAATTTTAAAAGCAAGTTCAGAAAGTGTGATGATACTTTACTGCACATGAACTAATATATATAGTTAGCAATCATGAAATTCTGTGTTTTTTTTACATAAATGCACTCAGTTTTCTGCAAACTGATTAATGATATTTTATCATCCTTATGGTAAACTTTATGTCTTACCATTATTTTGCCTTGTGTTTCTTTTTCTTTTTAGAAAAATGTAACAGTATTTTCATTATACTTAACATCATGGAAAGCTGCATTTTTAAGGCTTATTTCCAGGAGCTTTTCTCATTTCTATATGCCATTGGGTATATTAGTCTTCTGTTAAACAGAGAATTACTCTGCCACTGCCTAGAAGAGTAAGGAAGACAAGACTCTTGTAATGAAGCTACTGCATTAGAGAAGAAAGATCAAACTTGGCTCTCAATAAACAATGGAAAATTAGGATTTCCAGCCCATAAATAGAATGAAGAAGTCATTGGACAGAAATCACTGAGTGAGCTCAAGGATAGGCAACGTGTTGCTAAACCAATGCAACAGTACTCTTGCTTAGAGCAGATCAGAGTGACCAGGTACCAAGAATAGGAGAGTCCTTATCAATGGGTTTGAGATTCTTGTTACCATCAGACTTGACTAGGATAGGGACAGAAGCGTGGTGTTGAGATTCACTGGAGAAGCCGGCTGGGAAAGAGGGAGTCTTCTTCACATCCTGGGCATAGCTCTCCCAACCACACTACTTATCCGTAATAAGCTTTTCAAAAACTCTGTTTTGACTTGCACTTTTGAGTGTCAGGCTTAGAGGTGGTTCAAACTGGAGAATATGCAATACTGTTGAGTAAAAAATACAGAATTTGCCTGCTCTGATTCCATGTGTAAGTCATGCGCCTGACAGAAAAATTATGTGGAGAAAAACTTTCTGTCAAATTTCCCTGGGTTAATATATTTATTACTCTTTAGTAAAACAAATGAAATATTTTAATGTGCTGTTATGAGAATGATTACTTGCTGTCTATTTAAAGTACCCATCAAAATAATTTCCACTTTTAACAAGACTATGAAGCAGATCAAAGAAAAATACCTCTTTTCTCTGCCTAAATTTCCTCAGTTTTGACCTGATGTCTATATCGTCCACAGCAATTTATCTTTCCTGACATATGTGCTTGTTTGATTACATCCTCTAAGATTGAAAAGAAATATAAAGCTGATGATGTGCCTATAATTATATAACGGAAATAAAGCCTTATCTTTTTTTGTAACCAAGGGTTCTGCACATAATCACTATATGTTCATTGATTTCCTTAAATCTTAACCTAATAGTTTTCTTAGTTTGAAAAATAATTAAATCCACTATTTAGTATGTAGTTGTGCATTTGATTTTGATTCATGTAGATATACAGAACAAGAATCTTTTTTTGATAAAGTAATGGCCTCTTTTTGTATATCAATTGTAGCACAAGATTTCTATGAGGGTTCCTCAGAGAAGGGTGGTAATAATAGACAGGTACTATTACTGATGTCCTGGTTATATCTTCCTGCACTATTTATAGACATTACTTAAGAAATAATTATCCAATGTTTACATTCATTAATTAATGATGTTTTCATGCAACACTCAACATATGCAATGATATTGCTATCTTGATATTTTAGAATAACTTTGGAGTTTATTTTTATCTTATAGTTTATAACTGTATGAAGATAGTATACCACTTAAACCTACCAAATATATTTCTTTTAATAACTACTCACAATTTACTTCCAGATTTATCATATTAAACTTGACGATACTTTGTAGCTTCTATAAATTACCCTAGTGGGTCTGGATGTATGCTTGCTTCCCAATTTCATAATCTTCTTCTTTAGTAATAATCTCTACTGATAATTAGAGATGTGTTTATTTTTTAGATTATTTAAAGTTGCAAAACAAAATTTTGATAGTTTTGTGCTTACATTAGATATTACCCAGTAAAAAACTTTACCGAGCTCCTCCCTCCTTTCCCCATTGGAGCTGAGCTGCAGCTTGACAGCTGCAGGAACTTAGGTGAGCTTCTGCTGCCCCCACACATGAGTTTAGGACCAGGCAGAGATTCGGATAGCTCTAGGGTCTTGGGATTCATTCCTGGGCCCTCATTCCCGCTTCCCCTGTTGGAGCTGGGCTGCATCTCAGACAGCCATGGGAACTCTGGTGAGCTGCTGCCACTCCCACACATGAGCTTGGGACAAAGCAGAGACCTAGAAAGCTTTAGGGGACTGGGGTCCACTCCCCATCCCTCCCCTCTCCCCCCCTTCCCCCCTAAGCTGAACTGCAGACAGCTTCGGGATCTCTGGCGAGCCAACCTCAACTCTGCCCACCAGCTTAGGAGCCAAGGGGAGCCCCAGATAACTGCAAGGGCCTTGGGTGCTCCTCCCTGACCCACCCCACACCCTCAGGGAAGCTAAGCTGAAACTCAGACCACTTTAGTGGCCTCAGTGACTGCCCACTTACCTGGGTCACGCACAATGGTCTGGGAACTGGACAGGGCAGTGGCAGTGTATGGAAAACGGTGACCCCCACCCACCCAGCACTACACCACTGTGGAAATTGGCTGAAACCTGGACAGCTTTGGAAATCCCTGAATGGGAGCCAAACTGAGCCACAGACAGCTGTGGGAGCAATGGAGATCACCCCCTACGCTCCCCCACACACACCATTGAGGGAGTCACACTGAGGACCAGGGACCTTTGGGTCCTTGCCCCACTTCTACAACATCATCCATGGAGTGAGGCTGAGTTACAGGGAACCTCTGCATCTTTAAAAATGACAAAAAGAAGGAGAAAAATGCAATCTCAGACCTCTACCCACACAGAACAAGTCCAGGAGATATCAACACAGACGAGCTTGGAAGTCATACACCTGGAATTTCTGAAAGGATAGCAGCTGAAGTAAAAAAGTAAATCCATCATGCCATAGAAGACATCAGATCAGAAATAATGTCTTAGTTAAAAAAAGAAATGATAACAATAATGAAATAATTGCTTAGTACATCTAAAGAAGTCATGGAAAAAAATAGAAGAACGTGGTAAATTAATGGAAACCTTGAACGAACAATATATGAAACAAGAAGGCATAAAACAGATTCAAAAAGATGTCTAAGAAATTAAAACTTCCATCGAAAGCTGGTAAAACCACTTGAAAGAAGCTAAAGATAGACTTTCAGAGCTTGAAGAAAACATTGCTGTGAATGACCCTGAAAGGATCTTTTTTTTTTTTTAGGATCTTGTAATAATAACAAGAAACGAAGAAATAACAATTCAGCAGCTGCAAGATTAAGTAAAGAAAAACAATATAAGACTAATAGGTATCGATGAAACAGCAGATGTCAGTACAAATGATATAAAAAGACTATTTGTGGAAGTATTAGCAGAAAATTTCCCAAGCATGGAAAAGAATTGGACATCCAGGTAAGTGAAGCATGTAGAACTCCAAGTAGCCATAACCAAAATAAATCTACACCCAGACATATAATGACAAAGATCCCCAAAATTCAACAAAAGAACAGAATATTAAAATCTGTTAGAGACTAGAAACAGATCAACTATAAAGGAAAGCCCATTAGAATCATGGTAGATTTCTCAGCACAAACCATTAAATCAAGAGGAGCTTGGAGTGAAGTATTTCAGGTCCTGACAGAAAACAATTTCCAACCCAAATTGATGTAATCTGCAAAACAATCCTTTAAAATTAATGGAGATATAAAATAATTTCACAATAAAGATCAACTGAAGAACTTCATGGGTGCCAAACCAACCATACAAAGAGTTCTAAAAGATATTCTAGAAAGAGACAAAAAGACCATAACTTTAAGAACACCAGAAAGGAAACATCAAGCAGAACAAGCAATTAAACAGAGGGAAACAATGGGAACCAACAGTAGGAAAACAACATGACAAAGATAAACCAATATATGTCACTTATAACCATCACTGTCAATGGACTCAATCCACCAACCAAAAGAAGCAGACTGGCAGATTGGGTCAAGAAGCAAAATCCAACAATATACTTATATAAGAAACACATTTAACTAAAAAGGAAATTCATAGACAGAAAATTAAAGGATGGAAAAAAATACTCCATGTGACAGGCACCCAGAAAAAATGGGTGTTGATACTCTGTTTGTAGACAATGGGAACTTCAAATCCAGAACAATTAAAAGTGGTAAAGAAGGTCACTACATACTTGTGAAGAGAAAACTTCAAGAGGAAGAGATAACAATCATAAACATCTATGCACCAAACACAGGAGTACTCAAGTTTATAGAACAAATTTTAACAGACATGAAAAATGAAATAAGCAACAATACAATCATAACAGAGGACTTCAATACCATATTGTCAAAAACAGATAGATCAACAAGACAAAAAATCAGCAAAGAAATAACAGAACTAAACCAAGCATGTGAACAAATGGACTTAGTAGACCTGTACAGATTATTCCACCCAACAGCATCAGAATATGTATTCTTCTCAGCTGTACATGAGGCATTCTCTAAAATAGACCATATGCTAGCACACAGAACATGATTAAGAAAATGCAAAGGAGTTTAAATTATCTCATGCATACTATTGGACCATAGTGCAATGAAATTGGAAATTAATGGCAAAGGAAATTGAAAGAACTACATAAAAACATGGAAATTAAACAGCACCCTCCTGAACAATCAAAGTGGTCACAGATGAAATCAAAGAAGAAATTAAACACTATGTACAATCAAACAAAAATGTAGACACAAATTACAGGAACCTGTGGGATGCAATTAAAGAAGTCCTCAGAGGGAAATTTATAGCAGTGACTTCCTACCTCAGAAAAACAAAATGAGCACAAATAAACAATCTTATTGTGCATCTCAAGCTTCTAGAAAAAGAAGAACAAATCAAACCAGAAACCCAGAGAAGGCAGGAAATTATAAAGCTCAGAGCAGAAATTAATGCAATGGAGATTAAAAAATAATACAAAGAATTAATGAATCAAAGAGTTTGTTCTTTGAAAAAGTAAATAAAATTGATAACCTCTTAACCAACCTTATTAAGAAAAGGAAAGAAAAAACTAAAATACATGCAATAAGGAATGAAAGAGATGAAATTACTACAGATCCTATAGAAATTAAGATCATCATCAATACCTATTTTGAAAATCTTTACTCTCACAGGATGGAAAACACAGAGGAAATGGACAGATTTCTGGATACATATGAACTACCAAAGATGAGTGAAGAAGATACAAAAATCTTGAGCAACCCTATATCAGCAAACAAAATTTAAAATATAATAAAAAACTTGCCAATGAATAAAAGCTCAGGTTCTGATGGATTTAAAGCTGAATTCTACAAGAAATTTAGAGAAGATTTAATACCAATACTTCTCAAAATCTTTAAGGAAATTGAAAAGGAAGGAATTCTCCCCAACTCATTCCTGGAGGCAAGTATTATCCTGATACCAAAACCAGAGAACAACCCAGCCCAAAAAGGCAATTACAGGTCAATCTACCTAATAAACATATATGCAAAAATTTTCAATAAAATAATAGCAAACAGAATGCAACAAATGATCAAGAAGATTACAAACCATGACCAAGTGGGATTCATTGCAGGAATGCAAGGTTGGTTCAATATACACAAATCAACTAATGTAATACAACGTATTAATAGAGCCAAAGACAAAAATCACATTATCGTCTCAATTGATGTAGAAAAAGCTTCTGATAAAGTCCGACACTTATTCATAATGAAACACCTACATAAAATTGGCATAGGAGGACTTTATCTCAATCTGGTAAAAGCCATCTATGACAAACCAACAGCTAACATCATTCTAAATGGGCAAAATCTGAGAGCTTTCCTTTTAAAGTCAGGAACAAGAAAAGGATGTCCATTGTCACCACTCTTAATCAATGTAGTTCTGGAAATATTAGCCAGAGCAATTAGAAAAGAGAGAGAAATAAGAGGTATAAGGATAGAAAAAGAAGAAGTGAAATTATCATTATTTGTGGATGACACATTACTCTATATAGAAGACACCAAAAATTCCACCAAAAGCCTTATAGATTTAATAACCAAATTCAGTAGCATAGCTGCATACAAAGTCAACACTCAAAAGTCAGTAGCATTCCTGTAACAAACAATAAGCATACTGAGAGAGAAACCAGTGAAACCACACCTTTTATAACAGCATCTAAAAAAATGAAATAGTTAGGAATCAATCTAACAAAAGAAGTAAAAGATCTATATAGGGAAAATTACATTACTCTGAATAAAATGGTAGAAGAGGATTTCAGAAAATGGAAAGATATTCTTTGGTGATGGATAGGAAGAACAAACATTGTGAAAATGGCCATGCTCCCAAAATTGTTCTAGACATTCTATGCACTCCCCACTAAAATTCCATTACTATAACTCACAGATCTGGAGAAAAACAGTCCTAAAATTCATCTGGAACCGTAAGAGCCCTAGAATAGCAAAAGCAATGCTGGGAAACAAAGGAAAGGTAGGAGGCATCACAATCCCTGACTTCAAATTCCACTACAAAGCTACTGTGATAAAATCAGCAAGGTACTGTCAAAAAGACAGATCTGAAGATCAGTGGAACAGGTTAGAAGATGTAGACACAGCTACAAATACACAGCCACCTTATTTTTGACAAAGGAACCAAACATGTTCACTGGAAGAAAGATAGTCTCTTTAACAAATGGTGCTGGAAAAACTGGTTTTCCAGATGCCGAAGACTTAAACTAGACCCATGTCTATCACCATGCACTAAACTAAAGTCAAAATGGATCAAAGATCTAAATGTCAAAACAGAAACACTAAATCTACTGGAAGAGAAAGTAGGTGAAATTCTCAAAGACAAAGTGGTAGGCAGATAGTTCATGAATAAAAACGGAACTGCACAGGAAATAATTCAAAGAATCAACAGCTGGGATCTCATGTTAATGAAAAGTTTCTGTACACCAACAGAGTAAAAGGAAAACCCATGAACTGGGAAAAAGTTTTAAGCAACTGTTCTCAGACAAAGGACTCCTATCTAGCACACATAAAGACTTAAAAAAAGCAGGCCCCCAAAATCCAAAGACCCAATCCAAAAGTGTGCATCTGAGATGAACACACACTTCTCAGATGAAAAAACACTAATGGCAAGTAAATATATGAAAAAATGTTCAACATCATTAGTCATCGGAGAAATGCAAATTAAAACAACACTGATATTTTATCTCAGCCCACAAAGAATGGCTATCATTAAGAAATCAACCAATGACAAATACTGGAGAGGCTGTGGGGAAAAAACGAACACTTCTCCACTGCTGGTGGGAGTGTTGATTTGGAAAACCACTGTGGAAATCAGTCTGGAAATTCCTCACAAAACTAGGATTGGAAGTCCCACTTAACCGAGCTATTCTCCTTCTGGGTATCTTCCCAGAAGAATTAAAAGCACCATATCAAAGCAATATATGTGCACCTATGTTGATAGCAGCGTAATTTGTCATAGCTAAATCTTGGAAACAACACAAATGCCCATCAGCTGAGGAATGGATAAAAAAGATGTGGTATTTCTATACAATGGAGTATTATTCAGCTATAAAAATGATAAACTCAAGGCTTTTATAGGTAAATGGATGCAACTAGAGACCATACTCAGAAGTGAAATAAATCAGACCCAACTGTGTAAACATCACATTTGTCTGCCTGGTGTAAGAACATAAAAGAGTAAATAAACCCAAAATATACAATAGATAATATGAAAGGAAGAGAAACTGCTCAAAGGAAGGGACAACTGGGATGAGGGAAAGAGGAAAATGTACTGAAGTAAATTATATAAGTACAAATATGTGCATATATATTTGTAGATATATGGATCAGTGGCATAAATGTACTGGTGGTGTCTGATGATTTGTTGGGAGTCTTGCTAAGTGGAATAATAAATGATTAAAAGGTATTTTTACACTATTTTGACCTAATTTGCATGCTTTTATCTGGTAATCTGAGCAATTTATGTGACAACAACAATTTGCAGTACAGCAACCACTGATGAATTCCACAATCCTGCCTAGTGACACTATGTAATGTTGCTAATGTTCTTTTAACTTATTGTCTTCTTATTCTCTGTAATGATTTGATCAATCTTCTACTCTTACATGTCATAATCTGAGCAACTTTATTGAAGATAATAATATGTAATATAAGAAGCACTGTTAAATCCTTTCATTTGGTTTGAAACCCTGTATCATTTTTAATGTCCTTGCTTTGTGCTGTTTGTGTTTTGCTATTGTTCCTCTTTTTGGTACTATTTTCTTTAAAGCTAAAAAAAAATAGTGAATCTCAAACTGCAGAGTTGCAAATTTTAAAGTTGATGGTTAATGTAAGTAATTAATTCTAAGAGAATATCTCTATTTCTTTTAACACTTTGAAAAGTATTCTCATCACTGGCAAATATTTTGCTTCCTATTTCTAAATTAGTGTGTCTTTCTACCCTTCTAAGTGCTGCTATTCAGATTTTTAGAAAATATGAAACTTTTGTAAAAATAACTGCTTATTCACCTCCAGGTAAATTGTCTATCAGATAAGTCACAAAGTTAAAAATGTATCTTGGCAGATTTTTATTCATATGTGAACTACAGCAGAACTAATTCTTAGAAGGTGCTTGAGATAAATTACACAGCAATAATCAAAAGTTTGTTTTATTAATAAAAGTCATAATAAGATGTGATTTACTTATCACAAGGTAAGCAATGTAAATTGTCTTTGCAGGAAATTATAAGAGATTTTTGATTATCTATGTTAAACAGAATTGAATTTTTGACCACTACCCACATTCTTATTAATTGTTTTCTGAAGAATTGTAGCTCTAAATATACAAATAATTTACCCCAAATAAAGAGTGTTAGGTAGAAGATTGGAATGACAAATGTAGTGGATTTACTTAGGTTGTAGAAAAGGCACAAAACGACTCTGCATGCCAGAAATTCCACAACTCTTAGACACAACCTCTGCTCCTTCAAAACAAGGACACACAGGCACATACACAACCCCACACCCCCACATACACACACCACTCACAGCCCTGAGAGAACTATTTACATAGGTGTCAGCCTTTTTATGTCACAGGGAATTATCAGCTTGAGTTCATAAGTTTTCATATCTTTCAAGTCACATAGCTCCCTCAGGGTTGTGTGATTAGCTCTCATTTTTAATTTGCTTAACACTTTACCGATTGTAAGTATCCCAGAAATTAGTAACAAACAGGTACAATGATTTTGTGCTTCACATAAATACCTAAGAACCACATACACTTCTTATTCCCATTTTTGTAAATGCGTTCAGTATGGTTAACTCAGCAAGATTCTTTTTGCTTTAATTTATGTACAAAATAATTTAAACAAGAATCAGATCCTCAAATATCTTTATATCTGAGGAAGGGATTATAGCTTATCAATTGACCATTTTAGTCTAACATGGGAAAACATCCCAACAACACAGGTTCAAAGAAAAAAATAGGAGACTGCACTGCTCTTTTTCTATTGGCAACAATTTCTAAAATAAACAAAAAGCACCATCCATAGTAAATTAGTCACAATTTGAGCTACATTAAAATTAGAACTTTCTACTCCTCAAAACACTCCATTAATAAATTGATAAGAAAAGACAGAAGGTGGAAATACATTTTAATGTACATTGTAAGCAAAGTATGTTTTTGCAATGAACAAAGACAAATTAAAAACTGAAAAAGAGAAAAAAATTTAAGTGGGGAAATTCTTAAAAGTTTATCGTGGAACAGATTTTCAAATGATTAAAAATTATAAGGAAAAAGCTCAAAAATATACTCAAAAATTAGTAAGTAAGGTACCATGTACTGTGCATAAAGTATATGCATACTGTGTCCTACTTTCCAGACGAGCAAAAGATTATAAGAAAAACAAGAGTAGTACCAAGAGTAGCAGCTAAAATACTCCTGTCCTACAGACGTGTGTGAAATCTGACTCCGTCATTTTGAAAATTGTGTAGCACTACTTCTACAGTTGAATAGGAACATAATGTGTGATATAACAATTAAGTCCCTAGGTAGATCTCCCCAGTAAATATATATACAAGTACACCCCTACAAGGGCATTACTGCAGACATCCTAAACCTGAAAACCACCCACGTATTCCAGATCACTAGAACAGATACACAAAATGGGCTGTGTACAGACAAAGGAAACACAACACAGCGCAGGAATAGACTAGTCTGAGCACACAACTCGAGATCTTGGCAGACAATATGTTAAGAGAAGACTGCAAAGTAAGTAAAATAAATGGTACATCATTATATTTATAGAGTTTAATAGGAATGCAGTAAAAAAGTAAGAAACAGTAGAAATATCTTAGCCAGTTTCCTGCTCCTGCAACAAGACATGCAACACCCATAACTTAAAGATAGAGTTTGACTCACCATTTAGTTCATGAGTGATCGATCAGCCAGAAACAGGACGGCAGAGTGAGAAGGCAGAGAAAAAGAAATTCAACCAGTGGCATCCTGATGAGCAGAGGCTGCATGACTCAATCACTTTCCACACACATGAGAATTGGGGGAAGCACTTTAGACCAAGAAGTGACCTTTAGGGAGGAGGAAAAGTGCAATGATTGGGAAAGGGTTGGAGTAGGGATTGGAAGTTTCCAAATTTGAATTACTGCAGAAGTTGTGACTGTTTAATTTATGATAAGTCATCAAGTAGTATTCCAAATCCTGTTATTTTCTGGATGTGATTTACCTGTGTGAAACCTATTAGTATAAACTAAAATAACACTAAAATGGCAAGGATGATATTGAATAATAGATAGCTATACTACGAACACTGTGGTATTCGGGTAAAGATAGAAATCAGAATAAGAAGGCTGAAGACTTCAGAAATAGATCTGCACATATAGGTGCTGTTTATTTGTGATAAATGTAGTACTTCACAACGTGGAAATGTTGGTTCTAAAAAATGTGTTTTATTTGTTGGGTGTTTACATGTCAAAAATGGTATTGCACCAGGCATGGTGGTGCATATCTGAAATCCCAGCTACCAGGAGACTGAGCCAAGAGGACACCAAATTGGAAGACAACTCAAGTAATATACTGAGATTTTATCAAAAAATAAAACGATTAAAGAGGGTAGGAGATGTGGATTAGTAGAAACTCACTTTTCCAGTACATGCAAAATCCTGAGCTTAATCTCTAGTACTAGGAAAATAAAAAACTTATATCACCCCTTGCTGCACAACTGTCTTGGTTACTTTTCTCTTGTTGCTGAGACAAAATACCCAACATCCAAAATGAATGAAGGAAAGGTTTATTTAGCCTACAGTTTGTAGAGGTTTCAGTTTATACTTGGCTGGTTCAGAGGCAGAGTGGTACATGGCAGAGGGCAAACGTTCATGCCAGCAGCACACAGCAAAAACCACAAGAGCAAAAGGGGAGGAATGTCAGGCAAGCAGCCTCTTCTCTTCTCTTACATTGTAAACAGGCTACCCCCACCCAGGGAGTGTGTAGTCCTCACACAATCTCCATGCCCTCCTCTTCTACAGGCTCAGGATGTACACAAAGTAAGCACCTTCCTGCTGAGTCACACAACCAAACCTCTGGACTCCCCAAGTTGACACAATGTATCAACCATACAACAACATACAGTAAAGTCAATAGAGTTGTGATCGAATAAGAAGCTGCAATTTAATCAGAAGGTCTGTATGTGAAAACCAAACCAAATAAATTTCTCAAAGACATTTGGAAAAAATACAAATATGGAGCAAGAGATTTTTTTTCTATACAACAAAAAAGCATTTACCACAAAAGAAAAATTGGGAAAATCGAAATTTATATTATGAAACTTTCTCTACATAAGGACTGTATTGTGAGAGAAAAAAATAGTAAACAGAGGAGAGAAATTTACTTGCCTTCAGTATGACCAAAAGAGTGTGGGTTGTATCCCAAATATGACTGAAAATCACTGTGCATATATCACCCCAACCCTAAATATTTACACATCTTAGTACAAAAGCATGTAGAAACTTGAGCAGATATCCTAGCAAAAACAGTACATTAAAAACTAGTATCTACATATGAAGGTACTTAATGTAATGAGACATTGACACGGAGTAGAAAACCAACTATGGGATCAGTCCATGAGAAGCACCAAATACCATTAGCAACATCAGAAATAAACTCTAAACTATTGTCAATCTCTTCAAGCCTTCTCAGTCTGGAAACTGGTGCTGCAGAAACTCAGCTGCCAGAATTTTACCAGTTTCTTGAGGCTGGCAGCCTCACAGCAGCCCCATCTGCTGCAGCAGCCACACCTTTATCACTTGCATTTAGGGTCTCAGCAGAACAGTTTTATGACTGACAGACTGAACCAACATAAGCCCGCACTGTCCGTCAAGCCAGTTCCCAAAGGCACAGGAAAGCAGCCAATGACAGAGTAAGTATCAGTTCTGCCTGTCTCGCTTCACAGTAGAGCTGAGGGACACTAGTAGCGCTCTGCTGTGGTTTTTACAGCCCAGGTGTTACTTCGGTTGCTGGGGTGAAGCCCTAAATGGAATCCTATTTTGAGATAGATGACAAAGCCGTCTTTGTTCTGGGGCTCTTCATGATGCTGCACTGTTACAGTTTAGGTCAAAGATGTACCCCAGTGTCTCATGTGTTTGGAAAGTGATTGGTTTATGGAGCCAAGATAGTCATCACTGGGTTGATACACGGATAATTTAATGTGTTGGTAGAACTTAGGGATTGGTCAGGAGTGGGGGATCGGTTCACAGGAAGAGTGATCTGCATGTATATGTTCTTGTCCCTGGCTCATCCCATCTCTTTCCCTGCTGCCTGGATTCCATAGGCTAAACAGCTTTCCCATGCCTTGTATTTTCAGCATGACATTTACTCCATGGAGCAAAGTGACCATCCAGAGACTGAAATCTGGAACCAAAATAACCTCTCCTCCTTTAAACTGTGTGAATCACGTATTGTGTCCCAGGGATGGGGAAGTGACTAAGAAGCATGCACGCTCTAAATTCTGCCTGAATATGGTGCACAAGATGAGAAAAGGCTGACCTAGGGCCAATCGTTCAGAGACCCCATTCTCCTGCAAAGGAATAGGTGGAAAATTTAAATCAACAATATATCATTATACACAAACAACTTAAAATTTTAAGCATGAAATGTTGACAAAAATATAAGATACTTATTGTCATAATAGACTTGTATCATTTTAAAACATATTAGGAATATTCCAAATATTTTACAGTAATTTTAAGTTGGTAATATTATCTATTGAAATATTCTCAACAGAAATACACCAATATTATCCTTGCCGAGCATCTACAAAAAGTAATGGCATCAATTGTAACAGCCCAATCTATTAAGATTCCACATCATCCACCAAAAGAAAACCTATTATACTACAAAGCTACTGTGATAAAATCAGTGTGGCACTAGAAATAAAACATACCTGAGGATCAATGGAACAGATTAAAAGGTGCAGCCACGATTACAAACACTCAGCCACCTTATTTTTGACAAAGGAGTCAAACATGTTCACTGGAAGAGAAATAGCCTCTTTAATAAGTGGTAGTGGAAAAATTAGATTTCCACATACTGAAGAGAAAAACTGGGCCCATATCTATTGCCATGTCATAAATTAAAGTCAAAATGGATCAAAGATTTAAATATTAAAACAGAAATACCAAATCTACTTGGACAGAAAGTACATAGAAATCTTGAAGACAGAGGGGTAGGCAGAGAGTTCATGAACAAAAACCAGAGGATTAATGGAACAGACCAAAAGATGCAGACACAACTACAAAACAGTCAGCCTCCTTATCTTTGACAAAGGGGCCAAATAAGTTCACTGGAAGAGAGACAGCCTCTTCAGTAAATGGTACTGGAAAAACTGGTTTGCCGTACGCCAAAGGCTAAAACTAGGCTCATGTCTATCACCATGCACTAACTTAAAGTCAAAATTGATTAAAGATCTCAATATTAAAACAGAAACATTAAGTCTACTGGAAGAGAAAGTAGGTGGAAATCTTGAAGACATAGGGGTAGGCAGAGAGTTTATAAACAAAAACTAAACTGCACAGGAAATACTATAAAGTATCAACAAGTGGGATTTCACCCTATTGAAAAGATTTTGCACATCGAAAGAAATCACCAACAGAGTAAAAAGAAAACCTATGAATTGGAAAAAGAAATTTATCCAACTGTCCCTCAGACGAAGGACTTCTATCTAGAACATACAAAGAATGTTTTAAAAATTAGGTCCTCAAAACTCAAAGAGCCAATCAAAAAATGTGCATCTGAGATGAACACACACTTTTCAGATGAGGAAGTACAAATGGCAAATAAATATACGAAAAAATTTTCAACATCATTGGTCATTCTAGAGATGCAAATCAAAACGACCCTGAGATTCCATATCACCCCAGAAAGAGTTGCAATCATCAAGAAATCAACCAATAACAAGTGCTGGAGAGGCTTTGAGGAAAAAGGAACACTTCTCTACTGTGGTTGGGAGTACAGACTGGTAACACTACTGTGGAAATCAGTTTGGAGATGCCCCACAATTACATTGGAAGTCCCACTTAACCCAGCCATTTCCCTCCTGGTTATTTTTCCAGAACTGAAAACACTATACCACAGCAATATATGTGCACCCATGTTTATAGCAGCACAATTTGTCATAGCTAAATCTTGGAAACAACCCAAATGCCCACTAACTGAGGAATGGATAAAAAAGATGTGGTATTTTTATAAAATGGAGTATTACTCAGCTATAAAAAAAGATAAACTCAAGGCTGTTACAGGTAAATGGTTGGAACTAGGGACCACACTCAACAGTGAAATAAATCAGACCTGTGTGTGTAAACATCATATTGTCTCTCTGATGTAAGAACCTGAGGGAGTGAATAGAACCCATATTATGAAAGGAAAAGGGGATTGCTCATAAGGAAAGAACAACTGCGGTGAGGGAGAGAAGAAAAAGAAAGAAGGAAAGAAAAAAAATATGTGTATTACAGAAGGATAGCTGGGATAATTGTACTGCCAATGTCTATAAGTTTATTGAAAGAAACAGTTAATGCTTAAATTTTTTGACCAAGTTTGCATGCTTATACCTGGTAATCTGAATAACTAATTTGAAGACAACAATATTCAAAATAACAACCATTGATGAATTCCTACCATCTTATTTAGTGAAGATCTGTTTCTAAATTTTTAAATTATTTTTTATTCTTTTTAATGGTTTGATCAATCTTGCATTCTTACATTTGCAAATCCTGAGCAATTTAGTTGAAGATAACCTGTAATAAAACAACCATTGTTGATTCCTATCATTTTGTATTGAAACACTGTAAAAAAAAGAGAAAAGCTGGTAAATATATTTTGTACATTTAAGAAATGGATTATTATGAAATAATTAAAATGGAAAAAACCTTAATCACTTGCAACTTCATGAATTTTATATTAGAAATGTATTTGTTAACTAATAGGAAAAATGACAAATGCTATACAGTGAATGATTCAATTCATCTGAAACTCAAAAGCAATCATATTGAAATATCGATATAGACCTCAAAATAAGAATTAACTTTTTTTTTTTACCTCAAAATAAGAATTAACTTTGATGAAGAGAAAGTATATGCTAATTGCAAGGATTCATGATAAAGTCTCCTGCTATGATTTGCATTTCTTGGTATGTAAATATTAATGAAAATGTAATTGAGTTAGAGTTTTGATTTTCATTTCTTTTTGCAGGTGTATTTTAATATTTGTTATGGTTGATACATCGTGTCACCTTGGGGAGTTTAGAGGTTTAGCTGAGTTACTCAGCAGGAAGCTAAGGTGCTTATTTTGTATACATCCTGAGCCTGTGGAAGAGGAGAGCATGGAGATTATGTGAGAGGTACATGACCCTGGGGGGGGGGGGAGCCTGTTTACAATGTAAGGGAAGAGAAGAGGCTGCTTGCAGCCATTTCTCACTTTTGTGGTTTTTTTGCTGTGTGCTGCTGCCATGAACAGTTTGCCCTCTGCCATGTGCCACTCTGCCTCTGAACCAGCCAAGTATGGACTGAGACCTCCACAAACTGTAAGCTAAATAAAACTTTCCTTCCTTCATTTTGGGCAATGAGAAAAGTAACCAATACAATATTTTGAAAATATAAATCCCTTTTGTGCACCTAAATTGAATCTGAGAACAACACAGCTGTTCTTCCTCAGTTTTTTTTTTTTTTTTTTTTGAGCATGTTGTCCTATTTCTACATCAGGTTGCATCTGACTTCTATAGTGTTGAATACAGAAGAACAAGGAGAGACAAAGAGGTGAAAAATGTTGCTTGTTTTTTCTGTCTTAATTGATTTCATTGTCTTCCAGAGTTAGCAGGCATTTACTCTTGCTTCCTCTTCCCATGGGACACCTTCAGGGGTTTTTTGAAAGAGTTCTATATTTCAGGACCTCTTCTTTGTGAGTTTTTGTTTGATTGACATTGGCAAATCGCACTCAGTATTGTTTAGAGCTTTTTGATCCATGAAGATTTTCAAATCTAGTGTCAACTCATTTCTCCACAGTACTTCCTTGGACTGAATTTTAACCCCCTGCTAGAAATGTCTCTCTTCTATGAGGTAGAACTTGTCCACAGGAACGATACCCGTCTGCTTTCTTGACACGTCTGAGAGTGCAAGGCAGCCCCTGGAATAACTGCACTTTCCTCTTTGGAAACAATTCCTTCAGTTATTCACTAGCTATTCCACCATCATTCAGTTTCCATAGAACAGATGTCAAAGTTGCCAAGCATTTCTACTGAAATTCCTCTTATCTTGGTGAACTAAAAGAAACTTCCTCTACAAGCCCAAACCTATAGAACAGTGAGAATTTAATCCTTCAGTAACTAAAATTGAACCAATGGTTTTATTCCTCAGCTCTTCACCTACTGCAATTTCAGCCTTCTAATATTCTTTGGTATAGCAGAAGCCAAGAATTATAAAATGAACACACAGCACTTTAATAGTCTTATTATGTATTGCACATTTTCTATTTGAGGTGCTTCACATCCATTAAGAATTTTAATTCAATGTTTCGAATAGTTCTAAGAGTAATATCCCTACTGAACACAAACATAGTTCAAAAATATTATGCAATAATGAATGAAATTTCATGCTGAATGAGAACCATCATGCTTATTTATAGGTGTATATTCCATATTGCTCTAAGACCTCATGGATATGAGAATTTTATCATCCAGCAGCACAGTGGTACTGTCATCGATCTTTAGAATCGCATCTTCACGTGGTGCTATGGATTACAAACCTATGTTTACACCTAGATTTTACTGTTAATGCTTGTTGTTTTAAAATAAAGTATACCTTAGAAAGATAAATACTACCATAACTTGACATACTCACAAATATAACTTTTTCTTGGAAAGTAATTCAAAAGGAAGAGTCTCTAAAGCAATTCTGACAAAATTATCACCAAACAGTAAAGTATTACTTTTATTTGGTATGTTTAGACGTTTTCATTTAAGATAAAGGGGAAGCACAACACATTTTTCAACTCCATGAGATATGCATCTGTTTTGTAGCATCTAACATTAAAGGGCTTTATCATGAAAATTATTTCTTTATACCAAAGTTTTATTTCTCATATTTGAAATGATTTAATTTTCATAAACACAGAAGTAATAGTTATTGCTTGGATATTCCCATTGTCTCCTTATTTTAATGGTTATGGATATTTTCATGAGTACATTGTGATCCTAGTTGCAAGTAAATTACAAAGTGAACAAAACGGATGGATATTATGGAAAGGATTGCAGCATACCACACTAGCAGAATTTCATTACGGAGGAAGTTATTGAGTGACTATGGTATGTACTATCGAAAGCTGGGGAAGATCGAAATTTTATTCTACTTTCAAGCTAACTGCTTTGCCTGTCTCAGTTTTATGAGAATGGCCAAGACTATTCCACATGGCATGGACTTCACAGTCACACCGGTTACCTCATCCCCCAAAGCTCCCCAAGGGTAAGGCAGAGCTAGACACCCGGATGGAGGCTACACACAGACTGGATGTGCGTCACTGCTGAAGAAACCAGGATGAGGAAAATTCTACTTTAACAATGATATTGCTGGCATACGTGACCAGCATTTGTTCTGAAAACACATTTCCTGGTGGGCAGGAAGAAAACCTACTGTATGTCCTCCAGAAAGACATGATCTGTTTTTTTCAAAAATGGTTGCTACACAAACGCTCACAGCTAATCCAGGAACAAACACAGATATAGGATTTACAAACAAGGAAAAATGTCTGTCAACAGATTTGTGTTTACACTATTTTTCTTGCTGATATGTGACCCTGCATTTTAAGGATGTCATCTCCTCGACTCAGTCTCCCACATAACGTTAGTGCAGCAGTATTCACACAACATTACCTGGCCTATGGTCCAAACTGGTCTAATCACAGCTTTCTCATCAAATTCAAGTTTAGAGGAATTGGCAAGAGAGAAAGACATGCCTGACGCAGAGTCACATGTGTACTGGGTGTTGTCAATTGCCATTTTAGACAAACTTTGACTAGGAAGCCTGAGACATCAGAATAAAACAGGAGCTGAAATGGTGGTGCATGCCTGTAATTCTAGCATTTAGGAGACTGAGGCAGGAGGGTTACTGCCAGTTCTAGGCCAGCCTAGGGTACATGTGTGTTCAAGGCTGGCCAGAGCTATATTATGAGACCCTGTCTCAAACCCCTGCCTTCACATAGAGGAATAAAACAGTAAGAAAATAGATGAGATAAGAGATAACAGAAAGCTTAGTCTTGAATCTTGAGCACAGGTTCCAGATTCCTTGAATCCCAGGGGCTTTCTTGACTCCAGGTATAACTTCACACATTCTCCTCTTTCTCCTGTCCATGTCTTCCTTCCTCCCCTCCTATACCTTCTCTCCCTGTTTCTCCTTCCTTCTCTTTCTCTTCCTCTTGTTCTTGTTCCTTTTCTCCTCCTCCTCCTTCCTCCCTCCATCTCCTTTTCTGTTTTGCTTAAAACGCTTAAGTGAGTTACGCTTAATTATGTAGGTTTAGGGGTGTAGAAAGTGTTCAAGAGCATATGAAGTGTTTATAAGAGTGTGGGAAAGGTTAATAAAGAGTGGGAAAGATTTCTAGAAGTGTGGGAAGTGCTTATAGAGACTAAAAATATATAAATAATAAAATACATATAACTCTATTTCGCGAATTTTCACCTATCACAGCCATTGCTGGATCATAACTCTCTCTACAACACGCGAGGGATCATTGCGCTTCTTACTAGCGTTTTTGAATCCTTCAGATATTTTTGATTTCTGAATCTCTGTGCCAGGAAGGAAGACTGGTGGGGAGGCTCTTTCTTCTTTCAGCTGCTTCAGCGTCTATACATTGATTAGAAAATAATGCAGCAAATTCTGCAAGGAAGTTGTAGTCTATTTGTCTTAAGAGCAAAGAGTAGGGAGAACTAACACAGACTGAAGATTGTGTTAACCCTCGGGTTCAATTGGTAAGACTTTTGGAGATTGAGTTATTTTGATAGGGACAGTTGGTATAGTTTACAAATGATTGTTTCCATAGACTATTAAATTGCTATCAGAACAGTTACATATAACCTTATATTCTTTTTAAAAATGCAATTAATTAGAGGTTTTAAAATTCAAATACTGGGGCTGGGGATATAGCTCAGTGGCATAAGCGCTTGCCTGGTCCTGAGTTCAATCTCTGGTACCAGAAAAAAAAAAAAAACTCAATAAAATTCAAATACTGAATTGATCACATTGTCCATACAAACATAGAGCATACTACACAATTTCACTAGCTCACCCTATTATGGGCATGTGGAAAGCAGTGGGGAATTTGTGTAATTCTTTATTTGCTTTATTAGTTGCCAAGAACCCTGACCATCACGGAGTTGATTACTAGGCTCTGAGAGACTGAGAAGGAAAATCATTCCAAGGGGCTGGGGATATAGCTCAGTGGGGGGCTGGGGATATAGCTCAGTGGAATAAGCGCTTGCCTAGCAAGTGCAGGGTCCTGAGTTCGATCCCCAGTACAGCAAAAAAAAAAAAAAAGGAAAATGATTCCAGGATGAGACCAAGTAGTGTTGCCATAGCTAAAGACAGAGTTAGACACTGTTATTTCTGCCACAATAAACGGACAAAGGGCTAAATACAGTAATTTGCAAGATGGCAAATTTGTTTTGTTTTGCTTTTGTTATGTTGTTATTTATTTTCATTTTCTTAAAAAAAGAGAGGTAACTGTTTAAACTTTTTGAAGGGATTAAGGAGAGCGGTCACTTGAATAAATACCAGAGAATTTGGGGGCTGACTGAGATCCCAAGGACACTCAGAAAGTGAACAAGGAGTATTTGAACGTTCTCTTCAACACATCACCTTCAGGGAAGTGACTTGTTCTGAGAATGTTTTGTTGGATACTTAATTCCATACTCCAATCTCATGTCCTTATATGTTTTACTTTATAAAAGTCTTTCAATATACTTAGTAATAACTCTGTAATGATTAAGTGTTAAAATATATTCTTCATTTGTAAATTTGTTCCTGTTATGGCTTGTATCTACACATTGTCCCAAAGCCTCATGCGGTCATGGGGCGGGCTTCTAGGGGTGTTGATTGATTCATGGTCTAAAGCTACCCTTGGGCGGGTAACTTGCACATGATATAAGGAGGGAAGGAGGCTTCCTCTTGCTTCTCCCTTTTTCTCTTGCTGCTTTTGCTGTTTTCCACCACCACAAACTGTTGCCTTCTGCCATGTGCCACTCTTCCTTGGACCAAGCCAAGTATGGACTGAAACCTCTACAAACTGTGAGCTAAATAAACCTTTCCTTCTCTAATTTTTGGCATTGGGTATTTTGTTTCAGCAATGAGAGAAAAGTAACTAAGACAGTTACTCTTATTTGAAACATTTATTTTGGTTATCTCTTAATCTAGAGAATTTCAAAATTAACTGTAATAAAATAAAATAATATTGTACTTTATGGGTTTGCTTTGCTCTGGATCTCATCTGTAAAATACGTGGTTAATTTGAAATCAAATACACACATTGATTCATTTTTAAAAGTTCCCAATTTGTTTTTCATACTCACATATGTTTATTTAGATTATGTAGTTCACTGAGTTCATAGTTAAGTATGAGTATATATTTATATTTTCCCTGAAAAGAGTAACCAACTTTCCTCATACCACGTACAGCCTTTATTTGCATGTTATATAAAATGCCATATTTCACGTAGCTCATTATCATAAAATATGTATCTGTTCTTATCTCTATTACGCAGATTTATCTAACCATATAGGTTTATGATGCTATTATTTTAGAAAATAGATTAAATTAAGTGAAGCAAATTGTTTCCATATTTTTATTCTCCTTAAATATTGATAAATTATTCTATTGTAGTTACTGGGTCAGAGACTCTGGAAATTTTAGGAAAATAATTGCTTTCATGATAGTAGGAGAAGGCAAAATCATACTATGGTAAATTTTCTTTCAAGCACACTGTTTAATATAATTAAAGTCATTTTTTTCAAATTGGTCGATATCCCCAAATACGTCAGGCACATATTTTGGAATGTGTTTGGAAGAGATGGCTTCATATTTTCTTCACCAATATTCCAAATGTGGCTCATCATAGAGGGAAATTACTTTTATTTAGAAACTTTGGGATTTAGTATACTGCACTCTCATTTGACAATCCAATGGATAAGATAAATGGTGGTACAAATATACACTGATAAAATAAATTTTCAATAATATTCTAATTATACACTCTCAACCATCAAACCCTATAACATGTAATGAATGGCTATTGTCTTGGTTATTTTTCTTGTTGCTGAGACAAAATACCCAACACCCAAAATGAAGGAAGGAAAGGTTCATTTAGCTTATAGTTTGTGGAGGTTTTAGTCCATACTTAGCTGGTTCTGAGGCACGTGGCAGAGGGCAACAGTTCATGGCAGTGGTACACAGCAAAGCAACGAACACCAGAAGGGAGGGATGGAGGGAGGAATGGCAACCAGCAGCCTCTTTCTCTCCCTCACATATACAAACTATCCACCCTAGGGTGTAGTTCTCACACCCATAATCCCAGTATTGGATCATGGATCAGTCATAAACTCTAAAAGCCACCCCAGAACTGCATGAGGATCTGGGGGACATGCAGACACAAACCATAACATTCCACCCCTGGCCCCCCAAAGACTCATGCACATCCCTTTATACAAACAACATTTAGTCCATCTGCAAGAGTTGCCAAGGTCCTAACAGTTTCAGCATTGCTAAAAAGAAGAAGATCCTTCGTATTATTTCAAATCCATTAGACTTTAAAAACATTCCTTGTAATATATGAGATATATAATAATGTTTTTGCATGGTAAATAAATATATTTCATAAGATGGTCTAATATAACAGTAAGAGGCTGGAGATTTTTCTTTATATATCAAGCTTGCATTCTTACATCTGGTGATCTGATCAATTTTGTTGAAGATAACAATGTGTAATATACCAACCACTGTTAATTACTATCATTTTGTTTTGAACCCCTGTATCATTTTTACTGTTTTTGTTTTGTTTTGCTTCTGTCTATGTTGTTGTTATTTTGTTATTGTTTTTTATTTATTCTCTTTAAAACAAAAACCTTAAGAATTTTAAAACTCTGAGTAGTCAACTAAGTGAAGGAAACATGGACATCCTAAGAGATTCCCAATGTATATTTTCCGCTAAGATAAAAAATAAATCTAGGATATTATAACAGCTATGAAAATAGTCATAGCCCACCATTTATTGTGGTTCTCTACAGTATGAATTATGCTAAAGGTTTTCCTAGAATTTTTAATCCCATGTACATCTTTATCCTACTGTAGTAATATTTACTCTTTGGATATTAACTGAAGCTCTGACTCCCTCAGAAAGTTTTACCAAACATTCTTTTTTAAAATGAGAATGAAAAAGTAGTAACAAAAAACAACAACATAAAAAAAAAACAAAGCAAAAACAATAAACATGATACCAAGATTCAAAACAAAATGATAAGAATTAGCAGTGGTTGTTATATTACACACTGTTATCTTTAGTGAAGTTGTTCAGACTTAGTGCACTAGATTATACTGTTGTTTCAGACCCTATCTTGTCTGCTAGTAATCAGCAGTCTTTTAAAAAAGCATCTGTTTACTGCCACCAAAGCAGGGTCCAATAAGGCAAACAGCTAATATGAACTTATACTTTATTGTTAAGAAGTAGCACTGTTTTGCTCAGCCTACATTCAGTCCTGTTTTTGAAAAATAATGTGAATGAAACTTGGAGGTGTGAGATTCCATATCCGGGTTTTCACAGCTAGGGAGGGCAGAGCAGGGATGTCAGCCAGATCCATATCACTTCAAAGCACAGCTCCTATTCCCTAAACGAAAGGGCTTTGCCTCAGTATGTTATAATTTTTACTTTCAAATGTGAGACTCATTTTGAATTGTTCCTCCTTCTTCTTTAATATGGATTCTAATGTGTGTCTCTTATTTTATGCAAGATTTTTGTGCTATTTTTCAAAGCAAGTCTTGACATGCATTACACCAGATATTCGCACATGTATTTTAGCAATTATATTTTCCAGTGGAGCAGCTGAAAAACATGGGAGATACCCTCAGAAAATTTCTAAACCACAAACCTTGTGTCTTTCTTTCTTTTCTTCTTTCTTTTTTCTTCCTTTACTTCTCCTTTTGTCTTTCTTATCTCTTTCTTCTTTTGATTTTCTATCCCTTTTTCTGGCAAGTTACTCTAGGAGAATGCAAAGATAACATATACCTGGCCTTGGCTGTCATTTTTCCATAGGTGCTTTCTCTCTGATTTAAATGGTGACCTACAGGTCTGGCCATGAATGACAATGAATGAATGAAATATGAGGAAATGATACAAATCCTCTGCAAGTAATTAAAAATCTGCAATATTGACATCTGCTTAGTGTACGTTATAATTCAGCAAGTTGATAGCAGACCACCTCCAAACAGGAAGGGCTTGATGCATCCTTTATAAATAAAGTGATTATGAAGTGCACTGGCTGGGCTGTAAACTGGGAAAACATCCAAATAGAGTCATAAAACGTGCTAATTGGTACTGAGGATTACAAGCAGCAAAAAACAAATTTACAGCATTCACCACCTCACGGTAGAAATAACTTTTCTAGCCAGGGACTAAAACTGCTCTTCAGTATTAGCAAAAATAAAAAATTGACTGGATTTCAAATTTTTAATTCTAAAATATCTTGGATTATATTTGATACAGGAATGTTATATAGTATTATATGATCTTATATACATAAGTATAAAATTTACATATTTAGTTAAGAAAGAAGACACCGTACCATTTGTACAACTAAGTAGCAATTTGAGGCATCTAATAAAGTATAGGACAATTGGGGCTGGGGATATAGCTCAGTGGAATAAGCGCTTGCTTAGCAAGCGCAGGGTCCTGAGTTCGATCCCCAGTACCGCAAAAAAAATAAATAAATAAAAATAAAGTATAGGACAATGATTTTATTAAAACCCTGAGTACATTAGAACACTGAGACAAATCAAATTACTTTGTTTTGTTTCTTTTCTTTTTTAGACAGGATCTTGCTATGCAGTTCAGGCTGGACTTGAGCTTACTTTGTAGCCCAGGTTGGCTTTGAACTCACAAAGATCCTCCTGCCTCAGCCTCCTGAGAGCTGCCCTCTCCATAATTGAATATACATGTAACTGAGGAATATAAGATTCTTGTCTATTAATTTCATTTATTTGAAAACCAACACAAAAATATCCATGAGCTGAGGTTTTAAAATTAATGTTAAAGTAAGTTAAAAAAAACTGAATGTTAATTTTGTTTGTTTACTTTTACACATCTTTAAGAATCCATGAAATAATTTGCTCACATAACAAATAAGACACATGTTTAGTTAGATATAATTTTGAAGAAAATCCGCTAACTAAAGTGAAATAAATACACAAATTCTATAAGATTTCTTATGTAATTCTATGATGTAGTAATGAGAATTTAATATTTTTAAACTGACATTAAGAAATAATTTAATTTTATATTTACATTGTTTTTAAAATTTTAAATGATTAAAATGATCCATACATCTGCAAATTTTAACCTAGATATAAGTAACTAATACTTCAAAAAAAGTATAGTAGTAATTTAATTAATAATTCTGTTGTGAGATTGCTTTGTTTTCATACGTAAAATATCTGAATTATGTATAAAACTGTTTATCTGTTTTTAATGAATGGAGTTTGACTGCCTGCAGATTTCAGCTACCATGAATAATGGTGTTATTAATATAGATTTATACATTTTTATGATGATCTACATTTTCATTTCTCTTGAATATGCACCATGCATACTTAGGAATTGAATCACTGAGTCAAGTGACATCTCTGTAAGGGTCAAATTGGTTTTCAACGTGGCTGCTCCTTCTACAATCTTATCAGAATTTAAGAAGATAACAACTTTGCAATAATCTTAGAGGCTCTCACTTCCTTTTGGATTACTGTCAAGCTCATAGCTATGAAATGAAACACTGTGATTTGAGTTGGTAATTCACTGCTGAATACTGATACTGTGAAATTTTCAACTATTTATCAAATGTTTGTGTATCTTTGAAAAATAACTCTTCAAATCTTGTGCCCAGTTTTAAATTGTGTTAGTTTGTCTTTTATTATCCAGTTGTGTGATTCTGTTAATAATGCCTAACACAGTTTCATTAGGTAACAGCAAACCATGTAGAATTTTAATTTTTCTTTTATAGCTACAATAAATTATTTGGTTGTTTTTAACCTTAATTTGAAACATTATGAAAAAGTTCTTTATCTGTGGGCATCTTATTTTGGCAGGTATTCACTGTCTGAACAAATTATTTAAGAATTTATTGATAAGAAGAAAAGCTCTTTTTGTAGAGATAGGGTCTTGCTCTGTCGTCCAAGTTGGCCTGAAACTCACGGCAATCTTACTGCCTCAGCCTCCTGAGTGCTGGGATTACATTCAAGAACCACCGCATCCAGTTCGTGTGATCAAATCTTAATCTGCATTTATTGCATTTTTCTGATACAGCTTTTATGAGAATCCAATTAACTTCTCTTCTACAATAGTCTTGCTTAGATTTAATAAGAACCGACTCTCACCATTTTTATAATAAACAAATGAGGACAGCTTTCTTAACTTCAAAAAATTTAGAACTCTCTTTTCTCTGATTTTGTAAAATAGTTGACAAATGTGACCAGTTTGTGCAGAGCTCACCCTTTTATCTCATAAAGTTTATCTGGATATTCTCTTTCCAATTCCCCTATTATGCTGTTTTGCTCAATCATTATTCTACAGGTACAATTTTTTTTTCCCTTAACATAGGTCATTAGGCTAAAAGCCTATTTAGTTTGTTAACTTTGAGCATTGTGGAGCCACGCACCATTGGCCTTGCTTTGATCCAGTGCTCATTTGCATGTGGTCTCATGAGCAAACCCTTGTCAAACTGCTGCCATTTTGAAATTGGTCTACGAAAAATGCCCATCGGTGCTTTGTGAAATAAGTGGTGCTTCAGGACATTAGAAGTGTCTTTGCCTTGCTTTTGTCTTGGCTTCAGTCTGCTCACTGACATATTGTTGGTTTGTGTGAACATTTATGACTGATCTGGTCTCATTTTGCTTTCTCAGCTTCTCTATCTCCAGCAAATTCTGACAAAGTTGGGGAGTTAAGACAGCAGACAGGGACTATCTCAGTTCTGGAAACCATGGGTCTGAAATCAAGTTGTCAGTATGGCTGTATGCATTCCAGAGAGACTGCCAAAAATGGGACTCTTTGGCAGAGTTCCTTGATTCAAGGATTTATGAACCCAAGCAGTCCCTACATGAGAACAAGAACCTCAGTTTTACAGAAGAGTTCTTTCTTTCATTGTTTATTAAGTTTTTAACTTTCTTGAAAATAACTATGAAGACTATCATTATATTCACCACAGTGGTGGAAATTAGGGTGTGTCTCATAGATAAGCAAACCCTATGTAAAAATCCTAAACTTTTCTTTTTAACAGTAGAGAAATCTCAGACAGAGATTTTAAATGAGATGAAGGTGAAGTAGAACTCATAGTTATCCAGAAATTATCCTGTACAATGTCTACTAATTCCCCCAAGTAAAAAAATTGAACCAGGTCCCATGCACATAGCTATTACGTTCATGCATTCTCTGCAGATCACTTCTCTCCTACTCTTCGCTTTTACTTTCTCGCATAAACTTTGCTACTGCTTTATGCCTCTTTCATTCAATGATTTGTTTGAGAGTAGAAAAACCTAGACTGCCGACTCCAGAAGTAGAGGAGAGCAGACCTGAACCTGGTAATGTTTAGCTGGGAAGCCACAGTTTGGACACAGGCTACCTGCTAACAATAGCATAAGGAGAAAGAGGTGCCAGGAACATGGCGTACGTGTAAGGAGCAACTATACAGATCAAACAGATCCAGCCCAGAAAAGTGCCCTGTTGACTGGAACGAGGACAGCTACAGGAGCAGGAATGATGGTAGAATAGTTTCTAAAATTAAACTGGGTGGGGAAGAGAGTGACTCCCTCAGGTCCATTCTTCCTAGCTCTGTTGGTCCTGAAGGAAGAGTGTGCGCTGTAGTTTTATTTAAAACAAACAAACAAAAAACTTCCTTGGAAAGTTTTTGCGCGAGCTACAGACTTTCAACTTCTACTGTCTCCTCACAGCATCAAACTGAGACCAAGCCCTTGACCTGTGAGCCCGTGGGAGCCCTTCAGTACCAAAGTGTAGCGTCTGTCATGTTCCTGCCTCCCGCGCCCTCTCCAGGACCCTTGCAGGGACACTTACAAGGTGAGAGAACAAGCTCTTTTGGAAGAGCTTGTCCTGCTGACTTTCCTGATGAACTCAGCTGTTTTCATCCTCTGAGGGGCGTGGGACCTCACTGCCACTGAGAATAGCTTCGGTTCACTTTGGCAGAGCTCTGGTCCTCACTCTGAGCGGTGCTTCCTGGCCCCGGAGGGGAAAAAGTTGCACAGCTCAGTCTCCTCAAGAAGCTTGCTACACTGGCTTTCCTGATGGGGACTCACTTGCCTTCACCACTGGAGGAGCTCAGGACCTCACTGTTGCTGAGGATGGCTGCGGTACCTTCCAGGGGAGCTCTGGTTCTTCTGAACATCACTTCCGGGCTCCAGTGCAGATCCCTCAGCCTGCTAGCATGGATCCTTTATCCCACTGACACAGACTTTCTAGATTCCACCATGGACCTTTGGGCCTTCCCAGCACAGATCCATGAAACAGTCTTGCATGAGGTATTGTTATGAGCACAAGGTCTTCTGCTGGATTCATGCAGGACATTTCTGTGTGATCCAGGCCCTCAGCTAGATTCCTTGGTCTTATTTGTGTGGACCAATTTCCTGAAATCTCTTGCATATTGTTCTCTGGGTGACTATTATAAATAATCTTAGAACATTTGTATCCCTGTATTGTATTGTTCCTCTTGCAAAATAAGCCCAAAACCAACACAGTTGAGTTCAACAGAATAGCAAACATTCTGAAGGATTTAGGAATATACAAAGTCTTGAAGTGTTAAAGTTTGATTCTCAAGAAATAATGCCCAAGGAAGGCCTATGACTACAATATCTGAACCAAACAAATTGAAAAAAAATGAAAGCAATTAAACAAGAACAGTGATGTGCAATTCATGCAGAATGGATCTACTTTTTTACTGTACCTTAGTAATGTTTCAAAAGTTTTGATTCATCTCAATTTGTGGGCTATTAAGGTAAGAACACCTGAGTGCATCTTCCCTCCTCCATACATAAGTAAAATGACTCCATAGTTCCTATCCATATGTATGTACTACTCAATAATTAAATAGCCACTTTACTTGACTTCAATATTTTTTAACCATTTTAATAATACATCCTATTGTAACAATATGCTTTCATTTAGTAAATGTATCCAAATACTGTGCCATTATTATTGTATTAGACTCTTGGCTTAGTGATAGCCCAGAATAGCCCTTCAGTTACCTGTCAAGTAATTCTGGAAATATCAGTCCGAATGGTAGCTTTGGATCAATTGGCCATGGATTCCATTCTCTTCTATCATGAATAATGCAATTAACTTTATAAATAGAACTAAAGAATATGAAAAATAATGTCCAGTTAACCTGGAAAACTATTTTTCATTCTGGTAGAGAAGCAGGGATGCTTATACTGATTTCAGAATGCCACATTTTTCCAGAAGTCTTTTCCTGATGTGAAAGATGAGGTTAGCTTGGCTATTAGAATAGATACATTCCTAGGGACGGCATCATAACTTACCTACATTCAGTCTGGCAATTTTAGAGTCTTCCTCGTTAAGAATGCCACAGGCTGTTAATATCACTGATAAAATTTTGAACCAACTATAAGCACTAGACTAAAAATTGAATGTAATATTTTTAAAAAATGGACTCTAACTGTATTTGAGATTTTTCTTAGGTCTCAGCTTTAATGTCACCTCATGGGGAAGGATTTTCCTATCTAATTTTTTCAAGATATTTATGTATTGTACTTTCTTCCTCTAAAATGACACAATTTGCATATTTATATTTTATATCCTTATGATTAAAATGTATTTCAGTGTCTATTTTTTAATTAGCATAAGCCCTCGGAAGGCAGGAGTTGTGGAGGAATTGGCTAGAGGTATATATGAGATGGGTGTGCAGAGATAGGTAACGTTTGGAGCCAGAAGCCCAAAACCTCCCAGAATGCATAGTTGAAGAATAAACGATAGCCTACATGATCACAAGTCCAAGTAGGATGAAAAACACATTGCCTTAAGGAATGTGTGCTCTGGCGCTTACCCCACCCATACTTAGGTTAGTGCTAAGGTCAGTCATACAACAGACCTCCCTGACATTGCACTGTTTTTCCTCTGTCCTTTTCCTGTCCTCTACACGAATTTCTGCATAGGTGTCCTGCATTTGTCATTCATCCATACCATGCTTCCTGGTTTTAGTTTTTAAAAAAACCATAGAGGCTTCGGTTAAGGATGTCTTCTTCTGACACTCTCACTCTGAAGAGTCTCAGTGAAGGCAGCCCCTCTGGGCCCTCTTGGAATTTAAACTGGACATGGACTCCTAGTAATCTCTCATCCTTTGCGATGCATGGTTGTGAACTGAAACAAGGAGTACACATTGTTATACGCTCAGTG
Source organism: Dinomys branickii (assembly GCA_004027595.1). Classification (NCBI taxonomy): domain Eukaryota; kingdom Metazoa; phylum Chordata; class Mammalia; order Rodentia; family Dinomyidae; genus Dinomys; species Dinomys branickii. Next base: position 24,252 of record PVLD010013389.1, on the reverse strand, counting down.
ACCAGAAGAGAGGTGGTACCTTCAGCAGTTTACAACCTTGTGAATAATACTTAGTGCTTGGTTAAATGCTCTGAAAATAATCTTGCAATAATTATTTTATACAAAATACTAGAGTACTTACATCGTATTATGTTTTTAAAATTATTGATTTTTAATAAAACATCATGATGGTGTCTAATTAAGCTCACTGATTTGCCTTAATGTGTTTAGTTTAATAACAGATTTTTCCCAGTAAGTTGATATAAACACTTACGAACAACCTTTTAACCAGTCTGTTCCAGGCACCTTGACTTGCATTAGAAAATTCAGCACCATGCATTTCTGTGTCCTTTTGTCAATAAAGAATCATATATGAAGAGTAATTACACCTTTTAAAATACAGTAAAATTAATGGAGCAAATGGCTTGAATATTCTGTGGCCTCCTCAACACTTAAAGTTATACAGCACTCCAAGAGAAGTAAGTCTGCGATCATGAATCCTCAAAAGAGTCATGGAATGTCAGTTCTCAGATTTCAAACTTGCAATTCCAAATCATTCCAATTGGCCTATTGACAAAACACATTTTTATTTCATTGCTTTCATTCAGTCAACTTTTAGTCCTAAATCTACTTTTAAATAGCACTTCAGTTTCACCTTTGCACTAACTGTTGTGGCTTTGTATCTCTACAAATAGTTCACATAATGCTCCCATGACACAAATGTCAATTATAATAGAGATCTCATTTAATGCCTTATATTCACTTATTCTCATGAAATCATAAATTCACTTAAGATGAATCAATTTCTACACATATCATTTTTATATCCTTCTGATAATTTTATATTTCTACATTGCAATTGTGCTATTTCTCTAAAGATAAAATAAAAATATTTGTGAGAGAGTGATACTGACTATAAATTCCTTTATAATAAGGAGATCTCATATTTCTTATAAGGAGTTGTACTGGTCTTCAGTACTGGCTAAGATTAGTGTAATGAAAATGGTAACTATAGCTCTAACTTTTCATTAAAATCCTATCAAAATCTTCCAGGTTTTTATCTGACATTTGCTTTTTCATTTCAGGAATCTATTTTAAGAAGAAAACTTTGTAGGCATGACCAGTAATGAAGAGGATAATTAGTGTCCTAAGAAACATGTACGAAAAGGTATGTAGCATAAGTAGTTTCAATGCAGTCTACTGTTTCTACATCTGGATGGAATTTCCCCCAGAGGTCATTTTAACTATGAAATTCTCTCAGTGATCCTCTGCCTCAGCCTCCTGGGCACAGGGATTTCAGGTATGTGCCTCCATCCTGGCCCTGTATCATCTGTTTTATTTCCAGAGTTAGTCTTAGCATCATAAGTTGCCCTCTACGTACAGTTTTTCCTCGTCCTCCATTAAAGTTAGAATTAGTGAAAAATGGGAAGGTTTCCCACACAGCTAAGAATTGCTCTTCAGTAAAGTCTTCTCTGAGCTGGATCTGTAATAATATCTCCTCTGTATCATGAAGCACAAGCCCACAGTTTTTAAAAAATCCTTTCCAATATAGAAAGTACAAGAAATATTTGATACTACTGATAAAATAGAATTAGATAATTAGAAATCTGAGGAAAATTCTAAATTTTGGGCATTTCTACTCTGAATTCCCTCCAAGGGATTATTAATATTCCCTTAATATTAATAATCTAATATAAAATTTCTAACCCATCATCCTCACCCCTGAAGAACAAATCAATTATTCAAAAAGGAAAAAAATTGAGAATCCATAAGGGGTTCCAAAAGATAAGTGTACTTTATCAATAAATACCTGTACTATGGGAACAATGTATTTAGTCAGAAATTTAATAGAAGTAGAACATTTCAGATTTGTATGAAAGACACACAATTATATATTGGTTAAAAAATATTTTATACCAAACACAGAACTAAAAGTATTTATAGACATATGGACTAAAATTCTGACACTAGTTTATGTTGAATATTATTACATCTTTGTTCATGGGCGATATTGATCACTAGTTTTCTAATCTTGCAATATTTTTGTTTGGCTTTGCTGTTAGAATAACCTCGGAACATTAGCCTCAGAAGATGAGCCTCAGAACAGTAGCAGATAATCCATTTCCTTCTGTTTTCTTCAAAACATGGAAGAGAATAATTTTTCCATTAAATGTTTTGTCAGTAAACTTCTCTGAGCTTAGCACATAATGACAAATTATGAAGATCCACTATAGCTAGATTTGCAAAATATTCTACACTATAAATTTTTCTTCTGGAGGGTAGGTTACCACATGTTGTATGAAATCCAGTTTCTTTTGAAGAAAAAATATGTTTAGAATCATATATTCATATTGGGTGATATTAATAAATATATGGGTGCTATTAAAGATGAACTTCTTTTCCACTGTTTTTATACATTAGTTATATTATGATTAATTAAATGACATTTGAAATTATAAATTTGTGGCCATATTAGGTCTCAAAGAATGGAAATTTTGTTCTGGAAAACACAAGGAATACTAAATGTAAGCAAATAGCACAGGAAAACAAAATACAGATAGCAGATGTCAGCATGGCCAGAGACCATGGACCTAGAGGCAGTAGGAAAATGTATTACAGATGTGATATGTAATTGCCTTAAAATCTTGGTAAAGAAAACTCAGATAATAGCAATCAGACTTATAATTCAGAATTTTACTGTAGAAACATTAATTTTTTAAAGATAAAGAAAAACATGGTTTAGGAGGCCTAGGATCCTTTGAAGTGATCAAGTACTGGAGGAAAATCTATCTGTAAGTGTTTTTAACCTACTACAGTGGCACATGGAAATGTTTTGTGACTGTGGAAGCAGTATTGTATCTGCAGGGATCTCTGTTCTATTGCAAGAGGCCAAACCTATATAATTGTATTTTTTAAGCTTCTAGAAGATTATAATTTGCAGGAAGGATTAAAAAAAAAAAAACACAGAGAAGAGAAAGGAAAACCTCTACCATGAGAAACTAAAAACAGAGATAGCAGGGAAAATGTGAACAAACTATGATGTTATAATTGTGTTTTTGTGTTTTTTGTTTGTATATACATAATTGAAATATTGCTAATATTTACTGAAATAAAGGGATAAGAAAATACCCAGGGCAGTACTTGAATTATAGCAGGAATTCTACAACAGTTTATTGAATAAAATAATTGTTAAGTGGATCATTGTGGGCAGAAATGTTGTTTATTGAGAAGAAAATAAATTTATTGTGTGAGCTTGATGTAAAAAAAGTGCTGTTCTTTTAAAGACATGATTCTGTGTAGGATGATGTAGGGTGAAGGACAGAATTTCATGAAAAGCATCACTGCACAAAAACATGAGTTATTTGACACAAAATATATGCAGAGAGGTAGAAAGTTAAATATGAGCGCTCTGTCTATTTGTAAATAGATATGATCAATCTGAAATATTAGCATGATTAGGAAGTCAATAAAACGTGAGAAACTGCTCTGTGGTTGTCAACGCACCATGAAAGTAACACAATGCGCCTGTAAAAGAAAAAACGAGAGAACGTAAACTGGGAAAAATATTGAAATAGTCTTTTAATCCCAGCAATTAATCACCTATGACATCATCCCTTCTGTGGATGTTTGAGAAAGAAAGACGGACTTACACACGAGCACATGCTACCGGCATGTTTTTCCTCTTGTTTTCCAGACAGTCAAGTGCAATTGGTGAAGAAACGTGTTGCCATATAACAAATGACCGGGACAGAAGTTGTACTTCAGAATATTTTATACAGAAAGAAATTATTTAAGTGAAGGTCATAGCAATCTATAAAATGTATTTACATATTTTAAGAATTCAACACATTGAGTTTCTCAAAACAAAATAATCAAGTTGCCCCTCCGCTATTGTTTTCTTCCTTTTTATTTTGAAAGGTAACTCCCCCCTATTTTATATGCTTTTAATAGGGGGATGGTTTCCTCCTATTGATATGCCTGAATTACATAATTATGAGTTTCTGGCAAATGAGTGGATACCTGCAGCCCCTAAAATATTCTCTTCCTGCCATTCCATTAACCCGGGGGGGGGGGGATGAAAGAATGACATTCCGCTGGTAATTGAGTTGTACTTCCTATCATTATAAAAGTCCCACCAGCAGAGTAAGAAAACGTTTTCCACTCTACTGTTTCCCACGTGCAACGGGACTTATCTGGGCAGTTGGACTTTTATACACTAATGTAATCAAAAACCAGAAATATGTGACAGAAACTAAATTATCACTATATTTATATGGAAATACTTGCAAGGCCACCATCTTCACCACTTTGTATGCTGACATGAATTCATAACTCACATCATAGAGAAGACAAAAAACACATGTAATTTCTTTATATTTGAATTATAATGAGTTAATTTTTTGTCATTGTATATAGTTACTTCATGGAATGACACTGACAGAATTTAGCAAATAATCTTTATCAAATGTATAGAAGTTTGGAAAATAAAGTCTGAACTTAGAACACAATGCCACAAAGACAGATTGTAGGTCATGTGTGGTCATAGTAGAAATCATTAACTGACCACAGCACTCTTTCCCAATTTATATTTATATTGTGTCTTCCTTAAACACTAGGGCATAAAAATCACAAATGAAAAGAAGGGATTAACTATTATCTATGGAGAATGAAAATTTATAATAGCATTTTAGAACTACCTGTTAAATGTAAGGTAAATGTCTCTTCCTAGAGAGAGATTGAATTTAATGTAGTGTAGTGGATTTCAAATTATATCCCAAAGAGAACTTCAGTTTCATATAATAATGCAAATCCTGCTCATTGTCTGCAATACAGATGCAGAGAGTTTCATCTACAATTGCTGTCTGACTTTGACCAAAAGGTGTCTACTTAAGGAATTTCATATGATAAAGCTCTCATAAAATTTTATCTCAGGAAATATTTCATTTGATTTTTTCTTTAAAAATCCTCTCTGGTGTGCTGCAGAGAACAAGATGATCTAAGTGACTGGTTAAATAATGATAGTACTGTAGCCACAGGATAATGTGAATATCATATGCAATCGTACAACTGTTCCGCTCAGTGTCTAGAATTACTGCGTTTCTTCATCAGCTACGCTTTGCTTTCTGCTTCACTGTTCGTCCCTGTAACTCATCACAATGACTTTACTCAGATTAAGCTCTTTCTGCCCACTTGTATGAGAGTGCCAAAATAATTAAAAATCTTAGATGTCTATGAGATGATAATTCAAATTCAAAATATAAATTAAACCATAATGATATTAGATTACATATTTCTGTGCTGATATGAAACTTAAATGAACAGCTAAAATATCAGATTAAAATTTTCCACCTGGCATTTTGTGAAGAAGAAACAGATCCTCTACCTTTACATACTTAAACATGTCTGTTTTCTTCAACATGTGTCCCACAAAAATTAAGCACATTCATTCTGAAGAAATGAAATTCATAAATCACAAAAAAGTTTTATTTTTAGTTATCTGGAGGAATTTCCTCATATTGAATAAAATTGTCCATTTTATCAAGATTGAATCATTTGTTTACCATCAAAAATGTTTGCAATCACTTACAAATGGTGGAAAGTTTAACCAAAAGTATTAATTTTTTAATTTTACTACAGTACCATGTGTAAGAATTCTCATTTTTGTAATCTAACAGGAGCGCACTTCTTAGAATGTATACATTTGTGATACTAGATACCCTTTTCCATTAGTCAGCTCATGAAACTCTGCTGTACGATGCTGTCTAAATCAGAAATTTTTCTCCTCCCTTTCTTCTCCCACTCAGCCTTTCTCTTATTTTCTTTAATTACATTTTTCTTTTCTGTATTTTGTCAACTCCACCAACATTATAACTTCAAATTAAAATTGTACAATGAATATGATAAAGAGGCATTTCTTTCATCCATAGTTTCATAGCCATTATATATATGAAATATTTTTCTTAAACGGGTAATTTCACTGTCTCATTTCCTATGAAAGTGTTCTAAAATGTATACCATTAGCCTTCAGCTGAAGAACAAAAGAACAGAAAATGTGAAAAATTCTCTGAAAGGAAGTTAATTTCTGTTTTCGTTACAATATGTAAAAACAGGTATGATTTACTACTGTTTGGCTTGCACATTATTTAGAGCCTATAAAAGTTATTGTGAGAATTTAATTAACAGGATTTTCTAAATAATATACATGCGGTAAGAAATGTACCTAATTTTACACAGATTTAGGTCAGAGCATAGTAAACACTCACTAAGGATTGTAAGTTTTAGTGAACAAAATTAGACAGGTAGTTCAAGTGACAGTAATGTAAAGGTACAGTTAAATAGGTAAACGACTAGGAAAGGTATGTTTTTACTTCACATACTTCCTCTCATTTTGACCATATATAAATTAACCAGTGTTTATATTTAAGTAATACGTTTTTGAAAGAGAAATTTCAGGGATAGTGTGAAACTGAAATGTCTCCCAGAAGGCTACCTGTTAAAATCTTGTTATCCCTGTGGCACTTATGGGGAGATCTTAGAACCTTTGTGCGGAAATACTTACATGATTTCAAACAGGATCATGGAATTGCTAGGGCAAAATGCCTCACATATGCAGTTTCAGTTAGGAAATGCTCTATTTGACTCATTTCTTCCAAAGCAATCACCTGCTTCTAAGACAGGAACATAATGGCACCAGGGTGTGGTGGAGCAAAATTGTTTATTCCATGGCAGCCTGGAAGTAATGCACAAGGGAGGAGCTGCAGTGCGATAGATATACACTCTCCAGAGACACACCCAGAGTGACCAAACTTTTCTCGCTAGGGCGGAGTTCCTAAGAGCACACCCAACTGGAAAACATCAGTGCATTAATCCACTCATAAGTGGAGGACATTTAGAGTCCAATCACCCCCACGTGTCTCATAATACAATGAGGTTGACACCGGAGGTTAACTGGCACAGTGTTCCTAAAAGAATTTTAATTTTAAATGCATTTAGGCAGAGCCTATAGTTCCTTTGTCAAAGAATGTTTGATTTATACCTATCCATATATTGATCCACATTCCTCATTTATTTGATCTGCCTGGCATCTGTGTAAGAGCGTTACAGTACTTACTATTTATTACGCACCAAATTGCACTAAGTGTAATAAAAGTTACAGTTCAAATTTCACATGTATGATTTAAAATCTTTATCATAAACTCTCTCAATTATTTGCATTCCAACAAAGATCCACAAATAGGAGCAGAGAGGTGTACTTAACTTTAAATATTCTAACAAAAATGAAATCTTCTGTTAAGGAAATTTTTTTGTATGTTTACAATAACTAAGATCCTAAAGTTAACCTTGATTCTATTAAAAAATTCATATGAGTAAACCAGGTAATTTATTTCCTAACAAGGTTGTTTATCCATTACTTCCCCGTAAATATTTTTGTTTTGCCTATTTTTTATCTGCCTAGGTAATTTGTTATGCCTTTATAAACTTCTGTCTTCTATATGCAAAGAAATAATTTGATTTTAAACAGAAGACTCACATATAAACATTTTATGTAAGATACACACTTTATGGTTTATTTCAAAAGCCAAAAGAATTAATTTTACATGCTAAAGTTGCCTGCCAGAGCAAAGATCGATCGTAAACTATTCATTTTCTAATCTTTGAATATTTACAATACTATTTTGCTTGAAAAATATTTCTACGGAAAGAAAAAGTGATTCATATCTTATTAAAATACACAAACTTACAAAATGTTAAAGAAAGGCAAAGTCATTTATTTTTATTATCACTACAACACAGTATTTTACAGAATGCCATCGTAATACCCCTTCATGTAAACAGTGGCAAATGACCCACATGACAACCTACTAAAAATAAAAATAAAATCCAAGTTGATGAAAAGAGAAAGATTCTGCTAATAATTTATAAAATAAGATTCTATTATGGTTGATATGTTGCAAGTGCTGCTTCAATTAAGTTTTTCTCTTAATAGTTATCACAATACCAGTAATAGGCAATTCAGTAAGTGTATCTTTTTAATTAAAGACAGACAAAATATCTTATCCAAATTTGAGGGGCTGGGGATATAGCTCAGTGGACAAAGCGCCTGCCTGGCAAGCACAGGGTCCTGAGTTCAATGCCCGGTACCACAAAAAAAAAAAAAAATAAATAAATAAATAAAAATAAAAATAAAAATAAAAAAAAAAATAATAATAATAATAAACTTGAAGCTCAACCCAGTAGCCTATATTTCCTTTCCTCACTTGCCCTTTCCCTCTTTGCTGCTTGGTTGCCATCAGCTGAACAACGCGCCACTTCTGTGCCTTCTGCCATGACCTTTCCACCTTGAAACTTCTAAAAATTCTGGTCCAAAATAATGTATTTCAACCATGAGCAGAGCCACTAAGAGAGAACATGAGATTCATGGGATGACATTAAACAAGGAAATGTTTTTATTATGGAAATTTTCCAAGAAGAAGACATGAACAACCTATTGAATTAGCTCACAGCCATAAACATCCTCAGGCTTTGGAAGAGAACTAAATATCTAGAATCTATCAGGTCAAAAGTCCCCACACAGACACAAAAGCAAAAAGGTCTTTGCATTAGTTAGCTTTCTCATGGCTCAGAGAAAGAAACACTAGCCACCCAGAAAGGAGTAGAGAGATTTATTTCAACTCAGAAGTTTCAGCCAATTTCAGGATATTTCTGGCTCCCAGGCAGAAATTATGGTGGAAGCATGTGGTAGAAGAAATCTGTTCCTCTCATGGTGTCAGGAAGCAGAAAGCAGGGAACAACCAAGTAAGGATCAAGGCAGAGTTTATGTATAAACCTCAAGACCATGCTCCCAGTCCACTGCTCGATTATACTCACATTTTATTTTATGTTCTCCAGCAAGGAAAAATGTGTACATATTAAAGATTTATTGCTTATCATTTTTAGTTTTGTAATATTGTCTATTTAACAAATTATTTTTGTCATTGCTGTGTTCATGATAGTCTCATTTTTTACATTGTAGAATTTTCTGAAAGGGAATATCTCTGTTTATTATAGCTGTAATGCTAAGGAATTGATTTCCTGAAAGATCTTCTTTATCACTCTCTTAGATTACACTTCCTCCCACAAAAAAGATTTTATAAACTTGAAAAGGTTCAGTACTATTACTTAATTCCATTGGTGAATTATATCACAAAGCATTTCTCTGGTAATTCTCTTCGTATTTTTTTTTTAATTTTGATTTCACTTCTGATCTATAAAGAATTTAAATGTGGCCACCATGAGAAAAAGGTATGTGAATTGAAAATTCATGGCTTTTTGTTTTCCTCAGAGAATTGTGTTTAGTGAAAATTGCCACTTTGAAACAAGAAGAAGCAGGTATGTTCAGAGTGTCTCATGAAAGACCTTTTTATCTGCAGCAGAAATGGCTAGTTACACAAAAAGAACATGTAGGGAGTAATTCTGATGGATTTGTGGAGTGGAGTACAGACTACCATGAAAGTGAGGAATTCCTGGAGACACAGTAGCCTTCGTGGGAGGATGGCCTCACTGTCTTGGCTTGTGGAAATTCTGTCATCTTCCAACAGTGAAGCTCCAAGAAATTTTACCTTGAGCTTTTGGCACAAAATGGAAACATATATAAATATTAAATATGTCAAGAGATTCTCCATAATGAAAAATGAATTTACCCATCTTATTTTTATCCTCACTGATAAAGTTCACTGGACTTACGTCAGGTATAACTTTCCTGAATCATCTAAGCGTCTGTATTAGTCTATTTATAAGGAACAGAAATATGTCCTTCACAGTCTGGAAGCTGGGAAATCTAAGTCTAAGGCACAAGCAAGTTTATTCTTTCTTCCAAAGAGGTTCCTCCCCTGAAGAGGAACACTGTGTCCACCCATAACAGGAGAGCAGAAAAATAACAGGGAGTAAATTCTCTTTCCCAATGTCATCAACTCATTGACTGAAACATCTCTTATTTGGTTCCATCTCCAAAACGGTTGCTTTGGTGCTACATTTCTTTTTTTTTTTTTTTTTTGGCAGTACTGGGGATCAAACTCAGGACCCTGTGCTTGCTAGGCAAGCACTTATTCCACTGAGCTATATCCCCAGCCCCTGGTGCTACATTTCTAACACATGAATTTCATGGAAAACATTCTCTGAAAAACAGAAATAAAAATAAAACACAGTGACTAAGAGTCGAGGTGTTTAGGATGTTGGGAACTTTGCAAACCCAGATAAGAATGGAGGATAAAGAAAATGAAATATGTAATCCTGGAAAACACTGAAGGTCATAGAATTGTGACACATCTCTAGTTCCAGTAAACTACTGCGATTAAGTTGAAGTATGAGCAGTGCCCCCTGTTGCCCATTCCTTATCACTATAAAAGCAGAACAGTGACAGGCGGATGAATTTAGAGCCCAAGAATCCACTTGAGAAGGAATAAGGGAAACACAAGAAGAAAAGCAAAAACCTACATTAAAAGAAATTGAAGCCTGTTGAATTTATGGTTACTTCAAGACTAAACACAACTCAAGTTTTATCAATATTAACTTAAATCCAAGGTCTGTCGACCTCAGTTTTTATTCAGTGATACATAGAGCCTTTAATCACAGGGCATATCAGGATAACAGGTTAAAAAAACCTGAAGACACAAAGGAATTATCAGACCAAACGCATATACTCCTATAACAAATATTTAGGAATAGGAATTGAAATGAGTTAAAAGTAACTATGATCATTACATCAAAGATCCTAATGATAAAAGTACGCGTCATGTAAGAATTGATGAGTAATGTAGGCAGAAGCCTTAAAAGTAATAACGCTAAAACTTGCCATCCTTATAACAGAAATCAGTGATGCCTTTTAACGATACATAAACAGACTCAACATGAAAGGAAATAATCAATGAGCCAGAAGATGAGTTAACGTCTCGGTCACTTCTCTTGTCACTAGAACATAGTAACTGTGATCTGTGACTTAAAGCAGAGAAGGGTTATTTTGCAACATCGTCACAATCCATAGTCACCTGGCTCCAAAGCAGACCACACGGCAGGTGGGAAAGTTGAGGAGCAGCTATGCACTGTGTGGGGTCTGGGAAGCGGAGAGAGAAGAAAGGGGACCGGAGGGGGAGAAGCCGGTGCAGACCCTGCCCCTGGCGATCCAGCCCCTCTGAGCTGACCCGCTTCCCTGCGGCAAGCCAGCTGTATCATCCCCGTAGCCCAATCACCTTCCAAATGCATAAGGCTTTGGGACATCGCAGACCTAAGCTACTACATCCAATAAAAACTTCCCTGACTAAAATAGAGTAAAAGAAAAAAGTAACAAAGTATCTAAGAATAGTCAGACAAAGAAAATGTCATAATACATGTATAATTTTGATATCAGAAGGAAAGGAAAAGAGATTAGTGTGGAAGAAAATAGTGGCACTGGCCAATATCTTTCCAAACTAGTTAGTGACAACAAACCCCAAAATGTGGAAGATCAATGAATATCAGTATTTTATGAATACTGAAAAAATCAAATAAATAGCAATAAAATGCTATGGATAGTCAGACAGAAAAGCAAGGGAAAAAGAAAGTATTAAAACTAAGGAGGGGGAAGAATCACCCTACTTGTAGAATTAGTGTGAACCTCATAGAAACTATAAATATAAGAAAAAAAGGATGGAAATATTTAATATGCTGAAAGGGTCTATCAACTGGTACCTATCTACCTTTATTCAGTAATGCTATCCTTTAAAGAGTACATCTGAAAAAGAATTTGTAAAAAAAAAAAAAAAAAAACCTGAACTATATTGTCCTGAAAATATTTGCCCTCAAAACATGTTTGAAAGAGAAGAAGAAAATATAGGCAAAAAATATCTGACTACAAGAGAAATGAGTGGCACACACCTGTAATCCCAGCACTCAGGAAGCTGAGGCAGGAGGATCGTTGTGAGTTCTCTTTTTGCTACAAAAGGAACTCAAAGTCAGCCTGAACCACATAGTGAGATACTGTCTCAAGAAGACAAAAAGAGAGAGTGAGAGAAATAATAAAGTATATGTAAAGGTAAATAAAATATTTTCTTTCTAAATAATTATCTGAATGATAAATGTTTGTTTTAGGAAATAACGCCTGAAGAATATATTGGATCACTGTGGTATACAGATCAGTGAAATTGATTGCAATGATGTCAGAAGAGATGGGAAGAAGGAACAGGAATTACATGCCCCCATGTATTTGCCTAAAGGTGAAGCAAGGTAAAGGAACACGTTTCCAACATTAAACTGTACTGTAAGTTTTCCAGGCCAAATAATTGAGCAAGAATTATGACTGATGCTCTGAGAAGCAGATAAAGTTGAACCATACAAAATGGTTGATGAAGACTCTAGAAAGCACAGGAAACTGGGCTGGAACACAGAACAAAGGCAGTGGATAATTAATAATTATAAATGTGAAAGATAGTTGCCATTTTGAAGTAGGTGATAACAAATGAAAGATAGAAAGGAGACAAAGAAATCATAACTAAAATTTGTACATTGTCAGATGACTACGACTTACAGGACACAACTGAACTTATCCGTGTCATTAACTGAGAAAGTAAAGTATAGGACTCCAGCCCTGAGTTAAGGCTCCTTTCAGAGTCAACAGGATTTTTTTTTCTTTTGCCAGATTTATGTACCTTTCCCACAAGACCAGTCCCTACCAGGGCACAAATTGGCCCAAATAAGAAAGTAATTGGAAGGTTGAATGAATCCAGTGAATGTTTAAATCACTATTTATGAAAAAGGTGTGTGCTAACAGGCTGGTATCCTTTTGGGAGTATTTTTTGCAGAAGTTTTCACTGTTTCAAGCAAAGTATAAATCTACCCAGTTCCAAAATGTAATGAATCTCACATCTCTGAACACCTGCTCTTCCCCTCTGAGTGAGTACTGCACTCCCTGCCTTTGCCTGATGGACCCTGTGGTGTATCTTTCAGATGCATCTTAAAAACACATTTCCTGCAACAAGAGTCAGGAAGTCAGCTACAGTGGGGTGGATTAACTTTAGGAAACTCTCATATGCAATCCAGGGACATTTTCTCTTGGCTAACCAGCAGCAGGATTTAAAAAGGAAATTGGTGGGCAGAAATGTGGGTAAATCCAACCCAAAGGCCTATTGTTATTCTTTCTTTCCCCACTTCTCTCAGCTCCTTGCCCTCTGTAGCAGAGTTCATCTTGGTTTTTTTTTTTCTCGTTCTTTTATCTTCGCTTTACCTGTCATCTAATTTGTGCAGCTGCAGCATCTTTTTCCTTCCCAGTAGTGAGAGGCTCTTACAAGAATGCTAGAGACCTCTTTCCAAGCAAAGGCACACTGGGTGTCAGAGTGCAGAAGGCAAGAACCACTCGCTGACAGGTGTCAGGAGGAACTCCCCAGGAGATAAAGTGGTTTCACAGGCTTCCCTGTAGCTTAGCACCACAGCCTGGCCTTGGGTTAGATGGGACTTGGCAAATCTTGCTCATGCAGGAGAAAATAAATAAAAATGAGGTTCCCCACCCAATGTCTTGAGCAATATTTCTCATGCATTTGGCATGAGAGACTCCAGTTGTGAAACACAGTGGGGCAAACCTGTCTCCAGGTCACATTGGTGAAAGCCATTTCCAAAAGAATATATACTTATGAGTCCTAAAAGTGTTAGTCTGAGGGAGGTCTTCTAAACTGTTCTTTGAGCCCTCCCTCAAAAAAACCACAGTGCATAAGCTCACTTTGCCTAATGCCACAGATTCTCCTTTTTGGTGGCTGGGAACACATCCTAAGTGATCATATCCAACTGGTCATTTAAGTGACAGTTGATGCTATCCATGGGCCCTAGTAAAGTCTACAGACTTGAACTGAGAAGGTGACAGATAGTTGTTTACTTTACTTTCCTCCTGTCTCCCCTACAAAAGCCCCGATCTCCCTCTTTTTCCTTCTCTCTGATTCCAGTTTTCATCTGTCAGAAAACTCATGTGGTGGGGGACATGGCCTCTGTTTTGACCAATCCATGATCTCTAGTTGCTAAGTGATATCTCTAGATTTTGAAACCTTCGAGAAGTACTGTAGGTGTGTTACAGGTTCCTAAATATAAAAATCTTTGGGGGAGAGTTTTGAGCAAATCCCAGCTCTTGGGTACAATTCCATTTTCTGCTTTCTTGATCAGTAAACAAAGTTTAAAATAGCTTTGTACCTGGAGCAAGGATGCCTGCTCTGGACATGAGCAGCAGTTCTCTGCATGAGGTGCTGGAACAGCTGGAGCAGTCAGTGACACAAGACAGAGCAGAGCTGCTCCTAGAGGGCTGCTCTGACTCTAAAGTAACAAGAAAGATCTGCTCATCAGGTAGCTCTGACTCTAGGAAATTTGTCAGGCTCTACATGCAGCATGATCCAGTTAGGGTGGATTACACACGTGACTGGATGTGATTTTGGCTACCATCACTGTACAGCAGGGGTCCAGTTTGAGCCAGATGGCTCACACAGTTTGACCTTGGAGACCTAAGTAACTACTCATCTTTTTCTTTTTCTTCAAGTCTTTATCTTTTTTCCCCCAAGAGTAGACAAGGGAAGTCTTATAAGCATAGGGTGCACCTTTGTAGAGTACAGGTAACTCAAAATCTATCCCTAAAATGTCACCTTTAGTTTGTACTTTACAAAATTAGGACCTTTATAAAACAGATGGCTTAAAAAGTTTATTTTCTTTTGCAATTCATATAAGTTAGAAAGTGGGGAGCTATGGCCCCTAAATTTTAAAACAATATTCTAACGATGCGTTTTATAAGAGGAGGGAGGGGAAATGAGAGCAATCCTACATGCCTAGGTTTTCATGTCCATATATGAAGATCCAAAATGAAGTGGGTCTTATATATCCACTATGTCTATGTGCCAATAGATGCATTAAAATAACCAGACAACATGGAAGTTGTGCTTGTGGGTGCCCTATGTGGAACATACTGGATGCCCAAGGCACCAGAAGCAGGGTCAGCAGAAGTTCCGGATGCCCCTGGGAAGAGCTAGGCTTTATCCCAGCTCCTTGCTCTAGCCTATGCTCCCCAGGTGCACTGGCCACAGCCATATCCTTATCTACCTATCTGTCTCCCAATACCAACAGAATCCAACACTGCTGGGTGACAAGAAGCAGCAACTCTTATTATTCTGATTCAAAAGTCGATATGTGGCTGCTTCCAAAACTTTCAGAGGTGTGGGGAGAGGATGTTAGAAAAGTTTCCTTCTCCATGAGTTGACCTGTTTTAGAGTAAGCAGGACTTGAAGGGACCCAGGTGGATTCATAGATGAAGTTTGGACATTGACTATATTTTGTGATTCAACTTGGACAGATCTTCATGAACTGTTTTCTACTTCCTGGATTCTTGAAGAAAAGGCCCAGATATGCCCAGTAGCACAGGCTAAGGCCAGTGCAGTGCATGTCAGAAATGACAAAGATGTGGGTACAGTGACAGTGCCTGTGGGGAACCCCATGTGATAATCTCAGATGCGAAGTTAGAGCTACAAAAAACATGAAGAGATGGTTACTCTTGTGATCGATGGGAAGGGAAAATGTGAGGAAACCAGTCAGCTATGAAAAGGTTAGGGAAATCACTCAACACAAGGAGAAGAATATCTTGCTTTACTTTGGGGTGCTTAATGGAAATCCTCTGAAAATATATTAATACTGAGTCCAAATCACAGGCAGGACAACGTTTATTAGAAATGTACTTCATTAGCCAGTCAGCCCCAACATCTATAAAATGCCTCAGACTTAGGCTACAGGTGTTCAGGCCCCAATTATAAGATTTTTAAACTTGGACTTTGTGTTTTCAAAAGTAGACACAAAGCAGACACACATACCAAGGCCTACTGGAGATGAGAACAGGGACAGAAGCAAGCCCAAATTACTGGTTTAGTGATAGAAAACAAAACTCTTGCTCCTCAAAAGGTTGAGTCTTATCCCCAAGACTCTACTTAAAGGGAGGGAGATAGGAGGTCAGATGGCTGCTACCACTGTGGAGAGAGTGAACCCTTGTGGAAGAACTGCAGCCTGTGAGGCACTTCCTCATCTGGGAAAGGAGCCCTTTGCAAATTGGGAAAACACTGGGAACTCTCTGGCCTCCATTTTGCCTGCCCAGGATGACAGAAATCACCCACAGCCTCTGGATAAAGTAGATATCACCATATTAAATCTTGGAAACAACCCAAATGCCCTTCCAGTGAATGGAAAAAGAATGGAATACATAAAGAAGATGTGGTTTTTTATATAATGGAGTACTACTTGGCAGTAAAGAAGGATAAATTTGAGACATTTCTAAGTAAATAAATGTACCTTGAGACCATACTCTTAAGTGAAATAAATGAGACACCCATGTGTAAATATTGCGATGTCTTTCTGGTATGAGAAACTGAAAGTGTTAATAAAGACTAAAATGTATGATAGGTATTGTGAAATAGAAGAAGAAGGGGGAAAAAAGGAAGGGAAGAGAAAAAAAAATTAGCTTTCTACTGGATACTATCACATGTAATTCTGCCTGACTAAAATTCCCTGGATCCATTTTTCAATAAGCCATGTAGTTTGACTGCTGTTGATAGCATCTCTAGGGCCAAATGGTTTAAAGCTTATCTAACATGCAGACTGGGGGAAAGAACTTTCACTCCGGTTTTCCTGCATTTACCAGAATATCTTATTCCAAGGTGAGGCACAGAATTTTGTTCCTTTAGGGCCAACTCTACCTGGTACCAAAATATACATGTCCTTTTTTGAGAATATTATGACCAGGTCCACTCAATAATATATTTAGAAATACACCTACAGAAATTTTATCAAAGGTAGATTCACAGGTCTGGTATACAAAAGCACCAGGAAAGTCAGTTCCTTCCCAGGCTGTTACCAATTCCTTAAAAGCCCCAAACAGCTTCCATGTATAACAATATCCTTTAAAACTAGAGGCTTATGCAGCCATCTAACTTCTAAATCCTTCAAATATGGTCATTTGGTTCACTGCCAGTCCCCATGCAAGTATCCAGGACTAAAATCAAATGGGAAATATTGGTTAGTTCAAGATTTCCAGGTTATAAAATAAAAAAGATTACCAGGTTATTAATGAAGCTGTAATTCCACTCTGTCCTATGCAGAAATTCCTTGTTTAATGGTCAAGTTCCATTCCTGCAAGTAGGTCATTAAATTAATTGGCCCTTAAAAGTGGGATTGTATATGGTATGTTCAGCACAATATTTAGAACAAAGCAATGGCCAAAGCAAACTCCAAATTCATGACTGTTATTTTATTTGTTCACTTTGTTATGGTTTGGGGTTATTCTCCAAGGCGAAACAGTACAATATAGGACACATTTTATAAGATTATTTATAATAGACACGCAAACAATGCTATACAAAAGAGTGCAGGAAATCTGTCCACACACAAAGACTAAGCAAACTAGCCAAGGGCTTGAATCCCACAGAAATGTCCTAAATGAGTCCTGCTGAGGACCTAGAACTCATAACAGTGTCTCCCATGAATCCAACTGGAGGCCTAGAACCCATCCATAACAATATCTCTTGCAGGCCTGTTTCACAGATCTGTGCTGGAGAGGCCCAAAGGTCAGTGGTGGAATCTAGGAAGTCTGTGCCAGCAGGATGAAGGATGTGTACTACCAGGGTGAGAGATCTGCCCCGGATCCAGGAAATGATGCTCAAAGAACCAGAGCTCCCCTGAAAGGTACCACAGCCATCCTCAGCAACAGTGAGGTCCCGAACTCCTACGACAATCAAGAGGACCGAATTCCCATCAGGTAAGCCAATGTAGCAAACTTTTCCAGAAGACTGGCAGTGTATCATCTTCCCCTCTGGAGCCAGGATGCAATGCTAGCAGTGAGGGACAGAGCACCCCCAAAATGAGCCAAAGCTATTCTCAGTGCCAACGAGGTCCCGAGCTCCTTGGAGGATGAACACAGCCAAGTTCATCAGGAAAGCCAGCATGACGAGCTCCTCCCAAACAACCAACAGCTCCTTACAGCTTCCTCCAGCTCCCAACAGCCTCCTTCTTCTTCTCCAGTTCTGCCTCTTATGCTCCTGGCAATAATCTCCAGGTGGGCCACCCATGCCAAGCACCACACTTACTGAGTTCAGCTGGGGGATATAATTTGACCACCAGTTATCAATCCACTACAACATGCAGTACTGCAATATATAAGAGAACATAAAAACTACAGCACTGTAGGGTCCAGTACATTTAGCAATAATTTCAGTACTATATTGGCAAGATATACTATACATAAAGAAATTAAAAAGCAAGCAAGGAACAACACAAACATCTTCCATGAGTCCGTCACACACCAGATTCAGCCACTTCTGAAAAAGCCCCAGCTGGGACTGCACAAGGCTTTGGGGGGACATCTAAACATAAGTTTTAACTTTCTGCCTCTGGCCTCCCTCAAAGACTCATGCGTATCTCTTTATGCAAAAGCAATTTAGCTCATCTACAAGAATTGCCAAAGTCAGCAGTTTCAACATTGCTGAAGAGTCCAAATCCAAGGTCTCCTCTGGAACTTAAAGCAACCCCTTAGCTGTGAGCCCCTGTACAAATGAAAAGAAAGTTAAACACTTCCAACATTCA
The DNA here is from genome assembly GCA_004027595.1 of Dinomys branickii. NCBI lineage: Eukaryota > Metazoa > Chordata > Mammalia > Rodentia > Dinomyidae > Dinomys > Dinomys branickii. The sequence continues at coordinate 5,676 of PVLD010013389.1, read as the reverse complement.
ATGGCACAAGATAATCATTTAGATTCCAAAATGAGCAAGAGGAGAACAGAAAGGACTGAGACTAAAGCTAGTCCAAAATCAAGAAGGGCAAACATTCATTCCTGTGTTTCCATTTTCAGCATCTGAGGCAAAGACATGGAAAGGTGTGAACTTGGCAGGGCTTGAGTGGCTCTGCCCTGTGGCGCTTCCAGTGGTTGTGACTCTCAAGGCTTCTCTCTGGGCCAGCTCTGCTCCTGTCCCACAGTTTTCTTCATAGAAAACTTCATAGTCACATTGCTGACTTCTCCAAACTTGTGGGGTCTCCACTACACCATCAGCTTCACATTCAGGCATTCACACAGCATCTTCTCAGGGCCCGACTGCCTGCCCTTCCAGGCCCTCTTCTGAAATCTGGGCTGAAGTTTTCCTGAGCCCACAACTCTTGCACCTGCTTGCACCTAAAACCAGCAACACATGGATGATGCCAGAGAAGGATTCCAGCTGGAGCCGTAGCCAGGCTTCCCTCTCTCATGGCTGTAGCAGTCAAATGCCCATGAACCAAACCTTGAGCAACAACTTCCCTAGGCTTCCAGCATTCTGAAACATGGTGCTCTGGGTCTTTTCTCAAAGCAGTCTTTCACCTTTGCATATCTGATGATAAAAAGGCTGGAGTTCTGCTAGTTGTTTTGATGTCTTCAGGCCATCTTTTCTGTCGTCTCTTCTGAAATGTTTGGCTTTCTCCTACTAGTCCTTCTAGGGAACAAGTTCTCCTTTTTCTCATATTTACAGGGCCCAGCTTTGCTAGAGCTTCTTTTCTGGACTAAAGCAAAACATATTAAATCATTCTGTTGAGTTCTTTGTTCTTGACTCTCAGCATAAATCTGGCTAAAAGGTCCCCAAAACAACCAAGCCAAGGCCTCAACATTAGACTTGCCTTGAAATTTATTCTGCAAAATTCATTCAGCCACCGCCCTTAATGTCAGTCTCGGGCACAGTCTCTGGACATCAGCAAAATGCAGACAAACTTTCCGCTGAGTCATAGCACCTATGGTCTACAGTGCAAGAGCTAGGGCAGCCTTTCTCTCCAGCAGAAACCTCCTGAGACTTGTCTTTACTGGCATCATTGCTTTCAGCATTGTGGTTTTCTGAACCCTGACAAGAATTTCCCATACAGTGCATCCTAAGACTTTTCAGGGTTGCTTTTTCAGCCAACACTTCTGAACCTTTCCAAACTCTCCCCTCAAGCCAGTTCCACAGGCTCCAAAACCACATGATCAGTACAGTCACAGCAAAGACCCCACTGCTGGTACTAAATTCTGTCTTAGTTACTGTTCTCGTTGCTAAGACAAAATATTTGAAATCAATCAGTGGACTGAATGAGTAATCACTCACGCTAATTTTAGCATGCTTAATGCTGGCATTGCACTAGGAATCAATCACACACGCTAGACGCAGCCGCCTCTGAAAAAGCCCCACCTATGAGCACAAGAGGCTTTGCGAGACTATCTAAGCAGAAGCCATAATACCTGCTGTTTGCTACTTACTCTTTTGTGTGCTTCAGTCTTTGCTGCACCAAAACAAATACTCAAAAGCTGGAGGGAGCTTGTTATATTATGATTTCCTTGTCTCTTTCTGCCTATTTTTCATTTCTTCCATCTTATCTCAATCTGCCTGTCCATAATGCCACAGTGAGGACCAGAGATAAAATTGCATATGACTCTCACTGTATTTTACAAAGTATTTAAATTGTTTAAAATTATCCTTATTACATTGGGCATGGTGGCACATTCCTATAATCTGAACCCTCTGGGTATCTGAGGTAAGAAATTTAAAAGCTTGAGACCAGCCTGAGCAGTTTAGTGATTTAGTGAGAACTACCTCAAAATAAAAAGTAATAAAAGGGCTGGGGATATAGCTCAGTGCAGCACAGATAGTCAAACTGGGGCTATGAGACCCCTCTATTGGCTCCTGAATCACTATGCTGAACTCAACTGAACCAGAGCAAAGCTCCAGGGCCAACCACACGAACCTTGTCCTAGTACTACACAGAGGCAAAGATATGAAAATAAAAGACCCCTTAATCCTGTTCTGGAAAATTCCAAGTCCAAACCAGGTGTTCCAGACCAGTTGGCATGGCCTGCAATAACCCTTCTTTAGCTGGAGTTCTTTGAAGTTTCCTCCATATGGACTACATGAATCATGGCAAAAGTTTCAAGGACCAAGAGTACAAACTGCAACTCAAAACACACTCATTTACCAAGAAGTGCCAATGCTGCAATTAAATCTGAACACTTTGAATTTAGAAAAAAAAAAAAACTATTATCCAATGTTTGGATAGTGGGGTAACTTAGTTTGTGTACCTCCAGAGGGTACTATGTGCTTCTTGTGGCATGTGTGACATAGGTGGACGACCACTGGTCTACACTGAATATATCCTGGTATAACAGAGCCAAGTATAAGAAGGGGCATGCTCATTGGGTCCAGCTAATGTGACTCAGCACCCTATCAATCACATCCTTAGTCATGCTTAGAAAGCCCCAACAAGAAGTGCCCAAAACCAGTGCAACATTTTAAAACTACAACTTACACCATCAGCACTCCTGCTACTTTCCTTTTACAGGTACAAATTTGCTCACTTTGAGTATATTATCACTTTCAGAAACCCTGCTGCTTTTTTCTTACTATGGCATTCCACATTCAATTATCTGTTCATCATGCACAAGAACCAAAGAACCTTCCAAGATCCCTCACCCTTGGTAACATGGAAAGGACCTTGGTTCAATCCCTAGTACTGCAAAAAATTACAGTGATTAACTTAAAGCTAACATAACAATCATTGGGAAAATGTTTGTTTGAGCCTCCATCTTTATTTCATAAGCATAATATTTTGTGATATGTGTAAAATGTACCATATTGAAAAATTATAGCACAGCTTTCTGGTTCTTACTTGGATACCCAAAATAGTCTCAATCTAGTCTGAAAAGACTAAAAGTAAAATGAGTAGCTATACATTGCACCTACTCCAATTATACCTATACCAAATACTATTCTCATTTCTCCATATTACTGACCAAACAAGCAAAAAGAAAAAAAATCATCCATGTCATTTAAAAAATTCTAAGAGGACAGGTCCTAATGTTAGCAGAAAAGCTGTAAAGCAATTTATGACTCTGTAATAAAATGTAAGAGTGGCACATCTGTTGTGGTAGAATCAGAACAACCTCTTGGTAACTTTTTGTCCTTCCAAAACATTGCATTAAACTAAATTATCAAGTTCAGACTAATTTTAGAAATGATACAAATATCTAACCATCCTTTACTGATACTTAAATATCACTAAACAGAACATTAGAAAATCTAATTTTTCAAGGTAAAAAGAAATAATTTAAAAATAATTCAACCTCTCATCATAACCAAAGTATCAGATCTCTTATTATAAGCAAAGTATCAGAAAGAGTAAAACAAATTAATATAGCATCAAGGATTTGAGAGAAATTTAAATGAAATTAATAGATTTCAAATAAATTTAGAGGGCTGTCATAAAATAATTTTTATAACTATGGTTTTAGAAAATATTTGATCAGAAAGAACTAGAATTTTCTACTCCTTCATCCAATCTCTGTTGAAAAGTCCTCTCGTTGAAAAAATGTTTCTATGCTACATTTGGATTCTAGTATCAATAATTAATAGGCAATTTATTTTCATACATCCTTCAAATCTATATTGTCTGTTACTGAGCTTGGATTTCACATTAGTGCAAAATGTGAATACAGATGATATTTGATGTCTATATTATCTTGAGATGCTGTTAGGAAGCAATGACAATTAAAAAATCATACTTACTAGGTTTCTATGCTTTTGCCTTATTCTATTTGGCAGCATTTGTATAAAAATAATAATGACATTAAAAAGTTAATGCAATTTTAAGGAATAGACATTTATGATCAGCATGTCAGCTTTGAGATTCTTAGCACAACATTTGAATCTAAGAAATCTACAATGAACAGAGTTGGCTGGCTTATATAGCTGGAGGATGAGGAGTTCAATATCAAGATGTGGCCATCTGTGACATCCTTGCTGTGTTATTTATTGGTAGAGGATGAGGGAACGGATAGAGGGATCGAGGAGGAAATATCACTCTCTTGCAATGGCACCAACCCCAAAATTAAGGCAAATTCTTCATGGCTTAATCACCTCTTAATACGGCTACAGTGACAATTACATTTCAGTATGAGTTTAGGAAGAGGTATATCCTAGCAAAACCACTTGGTTTTATTAATATTGAAAAAATTCATGTTAAAGTTTGAAAATGAGGCATAAAATGTGTTGAATACAAGTTAAGCCACCAGTTGAGTAGTAGGACCTGAACTTGTAATTTTCCCTACACGTTGGCCATAGCATGAGCCACATGTCTATGAAAAAAGAAGGCAAGAACCTAATTTTAAGCAAGGAACTCAATAATTTGTGGGAGCGGCACAAGGTAGGTGAGCAATATGAATTCAGGAAGCAGGAATAATGCATCCTTAAGTCTCAATTCTGCAAAGAGGCGAACTTTAAAATCAGTAAATTTCTCTTTTAAAGTCTTGAGGCAGAAACTGTTCCTCATTGTTGAACCTCAGTTAAATCACGTAATGGGTTGGTGATCTGTCACATTGTGGAGAATAAATTCCTTTGCTTAAAAGCATATAAATTTTATTCGCACAAAAATGTAACTGTTAATCATGTCTAAAATACTGTCTCTTCAATATGTAGTTTAAGTTTGGACCAAATAGCTAGTTGCTATAGTCTAGCCAAATTGACACATAACTTCAACTTTGCATGAAACTTTGTATTAAATTTAATATCCTTATAATCTGAGAACTCTGGTATGCAGAAGTAGGAAGATCAAAAGTTGCCAGCAAGAACAGCTAATAGCAATTTATCAAGGCTCTGTCTCCCAAAAGAAAAAGAAGAAGAAGAAGAAGGTCAGTTTCAGCTATATTAGTTATGAAAACCAGGTACACACAATCACTACATGGGGTCAAATTAGTATCACCAGACATGCAGTATTTTGTTATTGTTATGGAATGAAGAATCCATGTGTAAAAGAACTTAAAAATCTATGAAATATCTTAATGATATAATGACATACCTTATCTTAGGTACACTAAGGAAATGTACAAGGTGTCCCAGGTACTCATCTCATTGCTGAGGCAAAAAATCTGACAAACATTAATTAAAAGAGGAGAGGTTTATTGCAGGTCACAGATTGTAGAGTTTTCAGTCCACAGTTGGATGGTAACAAGGCGGGGTGGCATGGCAGAGGGGCGTGGCCAAAGAGAAACCGTACAGAGCAAGGCAGGGAGAAAGCAGCATGAAGCAGCAGAACCACCAGCAAAGCAAACCTCCATTTCTCTTTTATCCACCAAGGCTGCAAGTTTTTGGGTTGTGCCACCCACACATAGTGTTGGATTTCCCATTATCCACACCCAGATCTATACTAAACCAATTGGTGGACTGATTCAGTACGCACATGTTAATCTCAGTAGCACACACCTAGATCCAGCCAGCTCTGTAAAACTCCACCTACAAGTACATGAAACTTTGAGGAGACAGCTAGATACAGGCCATAGCACAGGGGACATTCCTCTAACAAACTTTAATATTTTAACACAGAGGTAGTGCAGAATGAGGGAGACAGAGGGAAAGAGAATGAGA